>WAAF01005855.1:103091-119229 GCA_013400475.1 Tricholaema leucomelas
AAAGGAAAGGAAAGGAAAGGAAAGGAAAGGAAAGGAAAGGAAAGGAAAGGAAAGGAAAGGAAAGGAAAGGAAAGGAAAGGAAAGGAAAGGAAAGGAAAGGAAAGGAAAGGACTTTCCCCAATGCCCTCTTCATTCGTGATTGTAACATTCTTGTCCTAAACTTGGACTATGTGACTGGTTAAGCCAGTAGGCTGTAAGTCATTGAAATTTTGCAAGTTCTTGAGGGGTCAACAAGATCAACAAGCTCTTAAAAAGAAGACTAAAATGAGGGAATACTTTTCCTCCTTGATGCTGGACATTACTGATTAGGGGAAAGTGTGTGTTCTCCCAGAGACACTGAAAAGTAATATTATCAAGGACATCTGTCCTGACCCACATAAACAGGCCAGTACATCATGTGACTGGTTGTAGATAACCCACAAGTTACCTTATATCCCCAAAATTGTCTTACTGCTCTCTAGCACAAAGTTCCCAGGTTTTCCACAAATCATCTGAATGACTCTACCAACACTTACCAATGAGGTTGTTTGCACAGCTCTCTGTGATCTCAATTATCAGCTTCTGGTTTTAGCCACATTCAAAGAAAACATCATTTATTACACTTTACACTTCTACGAGTTGAGGGTCTTCTTTTAGACCTGGCATTCAAATCCCAGAATAAGTTTTCTAGACTGCCTTTCTACTAAATATCAACTCATGTAGGTTTCATTAAGAACTTTCTATATACAGATCTTTGACAGGAGTGTGCTTTGCAAGGTCCGTCTTTCTTCTTCTGCTGTGCTTGGACATGCCACACTTTTGGAGAAGGAATTCTCCAGTGTGTCTGGGGAAAGATTAATCTCTGGGATAGGGAACAGGCAACTAGCTCAGACAGAGGACCTGTACTCATATTTGAATAGTTGAGAGTTGCCTCTGCAATTGGCAAGTCACTCACGTAAAGACAATTGTTTAAATTCAGTAGGCAATTAGTGACAGTCTTACAAGTGGGCAACAGAATGACAATGTGGAGATACTGATTGTCTCTTTTCTGAGTCAGTTCTACAACTCTTGCAAGTAATGAATAAGTGAGCATAAACATTCAGTCAACAGTGATGATTGTAACTCGCATGCCATCTCATACACTCCTATAGCACTTGTTGCTGTTATTCATCCAGATCAAAAGGATCTTAAAAAAATAATCTTTGCCCAGATTAGGCTATAAGCCTGAAAACATTTCAGTGCCTTGCATGTATACTGACTGAAATTTTATAGGCCTACTTGTAAAACTGGTAATTTCTGTAAGTTCATTTTATAATCACAGACTTGGGGGCTGCATAGACAGAAGTACATTTTTGTCCTCTAATATTTTTCACAACAATGATTTTATTCTCCCAACTGAATTCACAAGAAATGATGATAAACAATAAATGATAATAAAATGATAGTTTTATAGGTCAGAATACAGGATTTGTGTGTACAAGGCCATTCAAGTGACTGTCTAGGTAGTTGAGTTGCAAGACTTTGTGAAAATCATTTCTATTGAAAGGATACTATCAGACCTGTTTATTCAGAAATAAGGATGCCATTAGAGCTGATTTCCAAGTAAATCAACTGCAGGTTTGCATTTAGGTATTGTAATAAATCTTGATAATGTTTTACAAAGATCTTTGGCATTTGTGTCATATTGGTTGAAAGATAACCTTCTTTCAGAAAAGAAGCAAAACTAGGGAACTGTCATTAGGATCAAATAAAAACTGCTGTGTCTCTTTTACGCCCAAATATTTCAACTCCAGTAAGAGTTCCTGCTGCATGTACTCTATCAATTAAAAGATCAGGCTTTCCTCAATATCTGGTTATCATCTCTACTGGTGATGCAGCATTGTGCCCCTAGAACTGAAAAAATATAACATCATTTCAAGAGGACAGCAGAAGGATGAAGTATTCATAGTTTTCCTAGTGCTCAAAAGAGACTCAAGCTATGTGCCTGGCCTGAATGGTTTGTTCCCACTCCTTTCCCAAGAAAATGGGAACTTTAGAGGTAATTACAGAACTCCCCGCAGCTCCCACTGACAGTGAAATCATGTTGTATCCCTACTCAGTAAATACTGACCGAAAAAGTGCCTTGCAAAGCTCCCAGTCAAAACAAATAACACAAAATGAGAGCTTTTTTTTTGCTTTGTCATAATTGCCATTTTTACTATGGGAATGTCACAGAGGGATTCTGCCACCTACGCCGGTTTGTGGCGAAGGGGAGAAATCAATAGGTGCGAGATAATATTTATGAAAATATATTTATTAAACTCAATATTCTTAACTCTGGACACCTCCCAACCACTATATTTAATATTAAAATGGATTCATCAATTCACGGTCATGGAGTACCTTATGGGAAATATCACAAAATGGCTTGTTAATAACTATATTACAAAGCTATATTACTATTAACAGAGAGAGTTTTTCCCCGCAGCTACTGCCGCTTGGAGTCTATATACTATTTGCCCAGCAGGGTGGGCTGAAAGCTTTCTGCCCTATGGCAGGCACAATAGAAATTAAAGAGGTATTTACTCACAATTCTAATTTATTATAAATCACCCTACATACAGCCTATGTAAAGTGTCCAACTTCTCAGGGTCTCAGCCTGTGGACTCCAAGGCTGGAATACTCCCGGCTTCAGGGGCAATAGTCTCTGACCGTAGCTGCTGGGTCCTTCTGGCTGCTGTGTCCAGGCAATAAGGCAATGGGTGCGCAGTGAGAAGCACGGCTGCACGGGGAGTCTGAGCTCCATAAAGGCAGGCTTAAGTGAGTGAATGCACTGGTGAGCGAATGCCCTGGCACCTGAGCCTGTGCATGTCTATTTATTAACTGTGGGCCGAGATCAGGGGTCTCATTGGCCACCAATAACCAATCAGGCTTGCAGTCAGCCAACCTTACCATAATAGGCAAGGAGCCACAGGCCTGGACTCTCCAAATATGGGCATCACATGGGCCTAGCACCCGGCAAGCCTGAGCTGGGCCTGTGGGGGCTTACACAACCTAAAGCCTGGACAGGCCAGACTGCACGGCACCAGGCCTGTTGTGCCCCTCTGCGCTGGCCATGTGCTCACCCCTGGTTAAGAAGCAGGAAAAACATGTCCAGGCAGGGCAAGGCATATGCAGGTCTGTTTTCAGGCCTATGGGCCCTCCACAACAGGGAAGAATACCTTTACTTGTAACTATACCAGAAAATAAAATAGATTTAGAGATAAAAACTTATAAAGGAAAGTAAATAGCCTAATTAAGTTATAAATTATAATTTTATTATTATTTAAACCATTTACCACTGATGCTTTATCTAAACAGACATTTTCTTTAAAATATTCATAAAAAAATAGGGAATATGCCTTTCTCTTCCTCTACATGAATGAAATCGGTGTAAAGCAACAATACTTGGGTAAGAGAAATTCAAAAGATCTTGGCTCAAAACTCCCAAAATTATTTACTTTGAGTGGGTGGTAAATCAGATACTAAAGCTCCCTATGCTTTCATACCAGGACTCAGGTTCAGAGTGCTGAGTTTTCATCTCTGATGACTTATATTAGGCACCAAAAATGTGGCAAGGAAAAAGCTTTTTATTCTATTTAACGTGCATTTATTTTTGAGAAAATATCTTGCTTCTCTTCTACAGCACTTCAGAAATGTTTTATGAATTATGTCTTTTCGTTTTTTAAGTATGTGACTGCTTCCAGAGACTGAAACCTTCCACCTCCCTTTATCATCTGTGGCATCCAAACAAATTTCAGTGGTTAGCAGAAAAGGGAATGTATTCCAGTCTTTGAATTCTTCACTGAACAGCTGTGTGTTTTTTTCTGAACATCACCTACACTTTAATATACTAAAATAAAATGTTTTAAGGAACTCCCATTCTTCCTTCTGAGCTTCTCTGGACTTTCATTGCTATTTTCTTTTGAGTTTTCTTGCTGTGGCTCTTTCCTAATCAAGTGTACATATTTATTCCAGTAAGAGGACACAAATAGGTCTCTTTAATTTGAATGTTTTCCTATAATCAAGTTGTCACAGGCTAACTTACTTGCCATCCAATCAGTCAGTCCTGAGTTAGAGATCTTTTTCCTCGTGGTAAGAATCTTTACATACAAAGCACCTCTTTTATTAGGGAAGTAACTCCTCAGTCTTCCCCTCTATTCCTCAAGAACAACCCACAAATAATTCTCAGGAGCCCTACAATACCATTCCTTAGTCACAGTAGTTTCTACACTTTCTAGTTTTTTGGAAGGGAAAGCTGACAGGAAACTTGACGTTTCCCCTCTCTATTCCACTTCCCAGCTAGAAACTCATAGCAAGGGTCTTCAGAATGTCCTGTGTCATTTGACCACTGAGCTTATGTCATTCTCCTGGTGACATTCAGCACATCTTGAGCTGCCCAAGAGTGCTGAATAGGCATCCTTATTCAAACTAATTCGTATAATATCTAGGGTTTGTAGGTCTCAAGACTACCAGTTTCTGAACGTGGCATGTCTTGGATGTTTTTTTTGCTGCTCTCTCATCTTTCGTTGTTTGGGTTTGCTGCTGAAAGCAAAACCTTTAAAACCTAGACATTCACTAAACATTCCCACTCAGAAATACTGGTGCTTGCACTGCAGAGGTTGCTGCACTCAGAACATAAAGCCAGCAATGTCTGAAATATTTCAGACTTACCACACAGGCACAGACCCATTACAGAGAGCATTTGCAGAAGATCAGATGCTATCTGGGACTGCTGTGCAGGCAATTTAATGCACAGATGTTCAAAGACTGGACCTAACACATGCCATGGGTCTGGTGTTTTCTGAAAGGATTCACTGAGCTCCTACCATAGAACTACATTGAATAGTTGTTGTAGACTCACATGGGGTGTGCAGCAGCCTCTGAGACCAATTGTAGATGCTCATTTGCATCTGACTTGATAGTTCTAGCAAAATCTCTGTCATTTTTTGAAGGAGGGAGAAAAAAAAAATCTCTAAATCCAGTCACACAAAATCTTGGGAGAAAAACAATATTTGATGTTATACCAAAGTATGTGCATTTTCTTACTCCTTCTGCTCTGATACTGTCAATGCACCCTTGCATCCAGCACAAAGAACACCATGCCATAGTTGTCTCCTGGTTTCCCTACTCTTTTCCCTCACCAGTAATGACCAACACAATTTAATTAAAAGCTCTCAATTCTTGATTTAAATATTATTGTAGTAGTTTCTGCACAAAGAAAGGTTATTTTAAATCAGTGGGGTAAAGGAGATTGCAGTGGGAGGCACAGATAGGATGGGACAAGCCAGCTGGCAGATTTCATTGTAACTGAGGCAAACACCGGTTTTAATATAATCAACCAGGAAACTGAACCAGCCCTTGAAAACTCAGGACATTCCCAGAAATAGTAACATCTGGTCATCATAAAGATTACATTGGTAGATTCCAGTTATATTTGAGATAGGAGCACTTAGAGCAATTGTTTAGTTTCTTTCTTCTTTTCTTTTTTTCTTTTTTCTTTCTTTCTCTGTAGTACTTCTTAAACGGATTAAATAGGAAACTTGATCTTCTCTGGGTACTTTGCCATTGTCCACTTCACAGCAAATTTCCTCTGAAGGTCTAACTTGGGTTTATTTGCTACAGTTTCATTTCACTGTAAAACCTGCCCTGCAACATGGAGAGGAAATTAAGGTACTGGTCTTTCCACTTTTCCTCTTCATCACTTTCCCTTGTGGTAAGAAACACTGATTAAAAAGAAAAAGTTTATTTAGCCAAAGTGGAAATCAATAGCATCAGTCACGTATCTGTTAAAAATAAATAAATTATACCTCTCTTTGGCTTCTATCAGCTACCTTTTCTTTGAAGGGCCTGCAAGCAAGACTTAGTAACAACTCTCTCTGGCCTACCTACCCTAGCCCTAATAACTTTCTGGTAATAAATTAAGCCTGGGATTTATTTATTTACTCTAGAAGTTTTGCTACCTAAATTGCATTTGCAGTATAAGACAGCACTTGTTATAACTAAGTAGCTCTTTGTGCCTGACAACGGGTTAATGGGCCAAAACAACTCATTTTGAGAGTGTTAGCTGTTTTGGTCCAGCAAACTGGTTCCAGAGTCTCACACATCCCACATTCCCTTCTCACATCTGGACTCTGCACAGACAAAGTTTTCTTTCATATAAACTGTTTATTGTTTTGTGAGATTGATGCCGTTAATATTGGCTTTCAGAATGACAGATTAGCATCACCAGTTAATCAGGGCTATTAGCAGATAAATATCTGTAATTTAATCACTACAGTAATTTCTTTTCCAATAATAAGATTTACAAATGCAAGTGATTAAGTAATTACCTTACATCTCCATAGATTACAATTCCTCTGAGCTTTCTTCTCTCACTTTTTTTACAGAAGATTCCAGTATTTAATTAAAGTAAGTACTCCCTTCTTTACATTGTCTTTGTACACACGTATGATAAGCGGGGGGATGTTTTTTTCAAACAGAACCACATCTTTGTACAGAATCCCACAAGGAACCCCCACTTTCACGTCTCTCCAAGGATTAATATCCTCCCTGTCAATGCTCAGTGACTATAATGGTTGCCAGTACCTTTCCCAGCCCTTGCAGCAAGCAAAGTGGACAAAGGGAAAGAATAATTTACAGGAAGGGGAGAAAAATTACCAATGGAAAAATTGTGTGCACTTGATAAAATAAGAGCCCAGCTTGCTCAAACAGTCTATCCAAACACTTCTCAAGGATCCCTTTGTTGCTCTTCCACTGACTTGGCTCTAGGGCAAAAGGCAAGTTCTACTCCGTCCAAAGTTATATTCTCCTATTTTCAGCATAATTTGACAGTTACTGTTAATTTCCTAAATGCAACATGAAAGCTGGAGAAGGAAGCCTGAAAAAGGAGTGAAGGAGGGGGGGAAGGAGAATGAGAAATTCATAAAGAGCAGAAGAGAATATGGGCAAAATTGCTTCCAGGTGTGGTGCACAGGCAAGGCTTGGGCAGAGATCTGCTGTCTTCACAGAGCTTGACCTCTTGAGGCAGTGCCAGTTTGCAGGAAAAAAAAGCAATGCTCTTTAATGAAGGTCTAATTTTTATTGCCACTCCATTGACTTCAAAGTGCTCCAGGTTGCCAAACACAATTTCGCTAAAGGTATTTTCAGGTGCAGAGCAAATACTTCATAAATAATTTCCTCATTAGATTACAAATTCCATTTAAAAAGAGGAATGGGGGGACAGAGAGTAGCTTTTCTAAGGCTTTTTTGGAAACTGATTAAAAAATCTTTCAGAGGGGTTCTTTATTACTTTCATTCTGAAAGAAAATAATTAAACACTTTTAATTCTTTATTTATATTTTTAACTGAACATACAGATTGGTGAGACAACCAGTTACAGTGATGTTTTTAATATGCTCTCAATTAAAACATATATTCCAAGGCTCTGGGTGCCCATTCCTTTTCCATCTCACCCTCAAATAGCTACTAAGCCCAGTGACTGCCAGTAACCCTGTGGTAGCTTCATTGGGGTCCCAAATAATGAATTAATTATGTAGAGCTGTCAAACTTCTACATTTTTCATCTATTTACACTTCTCCTCGAGTAAAAAAAGCTTGTAATTAAGCTACATTTCTGTACATCCTCTTTATCACCATCTCTCTCACCTCCCGCCCTGTGAGTCAAGCACAGGGAGCTGCTGAAGTTGACAAAGTGCTACTGTCAGTCAGAGAGATAGGGGATGATTTGAATGGTGTTTATACTTAACTCACTTTGTGAGCTGAGGTAAGACCATATTCAAGGCAGAAGTAAGGCTGTTGGGGAGAAGATGGCAGGCAGGAGAAGTGAGTTACCAACTTGCATTCCCAAGGAATTACAGTCCCATTGGTCCACGCTCCCTTGCATTGCAAGTTGCTGCATTGTCCCTGTCATAGCTACCGCTTGTGATGGTGTCTTAACATTTGTTAGTCACTCTCAACTTCCTGGATACTAACAGAAATGCCAGTTCATACTTAGGTGCAGCACAAGTCTATCTCTTTTTAGTCTGCTTTCTCTTGCCAACAGTTCTGCAAATTTAACAGTTTATGGTTTTTCATGATTTCCTCTCATGAAGGTTCAGTTACCCCAGAACAAGAGAAACAAGTGAAAATCGTTTATAAGAACAAAGGTAGGGAATTATCAATACTTTTGCCAATGTTAAATTAATTTTCCATTTCTGTTTTTCTGGAGAGCACTAGCTGGAAGATGAAAGTTAGCATAAATATTGCAGAAAATATTTTCTTCTGTTGCCACCTTGAAAACCAGCTGGATCTGATTATATTATAGACTTTTAAAACTGATATATATCAGTTTATGTACACCAGCTGTACACCTGCAGTAGGGCTTGTTAGAAACTTCTTATCTCTAAACGCACACTGAGTAGGCTCCAGCCCAAAATCCTTGTGTCTGAGCCTTTGCTTGCCTACACAGTAACCACAATAAATAAAATCCAAAACTGAAATTCACAGGTCATCTCAGGAATAGTCATTTTATTGCTTCAAAACCAGAGAAACGGTGAAAGCAAATTGCTACCTTACAGATAGGATATAAACGTACTCCATTGTTTCACATCTCTGAAGTAGTCTGTTAGTGTCGCACACTTGTTAGAAATATGACAGCTATGAAGTTGCTAAAGCATTATTTTCCTTTGGCCACTTTGGAGTCTGTGTCTTCCACTTAGGAAGAATATATCAAATTAGTGTACATACTTGACTGTGCTCTACAGCAAAGAGAGTACAAAAATAAAGCTGAGATTCATGAGGGTTTGTGTTTCATTGACATGTAACAAAGGCTTAGTGTAAGGCACCAAGAAAGTAGTTATAACTCAGACAGTGTTGCAGCTTTCTATTTTCACCAGTTATTGCTTTAGCTTAAATTATAGAGATATGTGTGATAGATCTAAAAAGATCTCTGATTCAGACAGTTGGAAAACAATTTTGTCCTTCAGCCTAAAGCAATTTTGATGAAAAAAATCAACCAACCAAACCCAAAACAGTAAAGAAATATCCAAGATGAAACAAAACTTAAAACAAAGAGACACTTTGCAGCTAGGAAAGATAAGAAATATTTAGCTTTAGTTATTCTGAACATAAGGTACAGTATTCAAATATATAACCACTTATTCTGAGAAGGAGAGACAGCAAAAGTGAAACATGTATGTCAGAAGGGGCAGAATATATTTTTGTGCTTTCTCACTGACTTAACCTAACCTGTGGGTTACTTTGGGGTACTTAGTGTCTTAATTCAGATCTGGAGTCCATCTCTGAACCAAAACATTGGAGGGCTTGCCCTATTTGTTGTGATTTGGTTCATACCACAGAATGGCTTACATCGCTAAAACTACCTCAGAAGAAAATAAACTGAGGGATGTACTCCAGGAACATGTCTAATGTGGTCTAACCATTAACATGAATATAGTTCACAGGGCTGATTTAGTTCACAGACTTAGTCCAAGCTAAAGCTTTCCAAACTCCATGCAGCATGAAAGTCAGTCCTTCGGCACTGTTTTGCTCTGTAGACCTGCCCTTTTGAGTCCCTACTAACTGCTGATACCGTGTAGCACCATTACACCACAGAAAGAACTGAGCTTGCATAAGCTGCTTTTCTTCTGCCTTGTCCTAGGTTAAATTCCTATCATATACATATACTCTTTTAATTTTTTTTCACCAAACTATTTGTGCTTCTGCACTGTGTCAGGGGGAACAGGAGGATGTGACTTGCTTAAAAATTAGTGAGAATTATGTAATACAAGTAGAAATTTGGGCTTTACTCACAGAAAAGAGGTGGTACCCTGGTGGAAGGGGAACTCTGAGAGAACAAAGCACTGTCTGCACTACTCATCATTCAAAGCTGGGAGAATGAATGACATTCCAATGGAAATTCAGTGCAGGGCTATTTTTCTGAAGAGATATCTGAACGTGGTATTTCCATTTCTCTAAGTCTAATTTAAATCCTAAAGACTAATGTTTTACACAGGAGATGTTCCCGCTACAGCCATAAAAATACCAGATCTTTTTGCTAATATTTCACAGTACATTGCTGTATTAGCCAAAAGTTGCTGTGATACAGCCAGGTTCAGATCATATATATTATGATACAGAATGTCTGCAATTTTTCTTGTTTCCCTGGTAACAACTGTAAATGCACTAACTCCCTTGACTGCTCCACCCCTCCTGCTGCTGATGTCAGGCACAGGAGAAGCACATGTGCAACTCAACTCCATACCTGTCAAACCAGGCGGATGCTCTGTTTGATCACCCATGTTTTGGTCCCACAAAGACCATTCATTTGGTGATCAGAGGGCAGTGTTAATTTAGTCAGCTATCAGGATACTGGAGCAGGGGAAAGAAAAATATTCACCCACTTTGGTTTTAATCAACAAAGAGAATAGGGAGGCTAAAAGAGTGATCACATGGCTAGAGCTGAGGAAACAGATTCTTTGCTGAAAATCCAAGGATCAGAGCCATTTCTGCTAATAATAATTTCCAATAATTAGGTGCTGCTCAATGCCAAAGTATTCTCAAATTCCATACTCTGTCAAATGTATGTCAGCAGGGTTCAGCATGAATAATGTTAGTACAATGAAGAGGGAAGGAATGAATGAGGAATTTCCATGTGTTAGCTGACAGGATCGCTTTGAAACAAATGACCAGTCCTTATTAATACAGCTATATTTTGATAAACCAACAAGAATGAATGTGGTATTCATGAAAATGTGATATACAAGACTGTAGGAATCTCACTGTAATTTTACAATTAATTAAGGTACCTGTAGCCATTACTGGAAAAGATTACGATCTGACCTTAATACTCATGTACTAAGCTGGCACATTGCCTATTTTCACCTCAGTGTTAATGAGGATGAACATTTGTATGCAAATCTGCCTCTTACAGACATTTTATTCCATGTGACTTTATTTAGGTATTTCAGAATTTGCCTGGGTAGTTACAAGTCCACATAGAGATTCAGTGAGCTTCAGTGTGCTAAAGGTGTATTTTTCATCATCACCCAAGGATGTACGTGATGCACCAGGATGATGCTGAAGATTATTTGGTGACTATGAATGAGAACAGTAACCTGTTTTCTGCAGTAACTACCCATCCTGCCTCCCTTCTTTGTCAATAATAAGTGGGGCACTTGATGAAAACATTCGGCTCAAATACTTCTGAAAGGGAGAAAAACATTTCCTACTAAAGGAATATGTTTTAAAGAATATCTACTTCCATTAAAAATTTGTGAGATTTTCTGGAAATCTAAAGCTTATTTTGTTGTAAATAAAAACTTTCTGGTTAGTTTAGCTTAGTAAAATGAAGCTCAGTTAGTAGCAGTTGTAAAAAGCATCAGTACCAATTTCATGGTAGCTTGCATTAATGATCAGAATTTCCAGTCAGGATCTCTGTGCTGGGGACTAATACAAAAGGTGATAATTGAGGGAAGTGACAGTCTGTATCTTCTACTCTGCAGAATTTAAGCAAGAGTACATACATGAGCAGTCATGGTGATGGTGGGATCGCTGGTCTTCATTCAAGACATCTGAACCCCTGGGTAACAGAGAGAGCAGAAGCAGAAAGCAAAATGACATCAAGGTAAGGCACTCTTCAAAGGGGTTGGACCATTTCTTCAAAGTGAGACTGAGTGACCCTACTGAATCAGCCCAAAATACACAAGGTGAAAATAAAGAATTCAGGCAGGATAAAATTAATTTCCTTCCAACACCTGAGAAATTTTACTTCAGGAGCTCCTCAGGCATGCAGAGATGCCTGACTAGTGAGGAAGTTGGACTTACACAACTTTACAAAATGAGATGGCAAACTTTGAGATAAAAAGGTAGAATATGGATTATTTTCCAGTTCCTTCTATTTTGCAAAGCGTCGTTGCTCTTATGCAGATTAAACAATATTTTGCCAGAAGAAGACTAACTGGTTTCTCTGTTTACCTCTGTTGGTAGAACTCCAAAGGGGAAAGCTGCAGATATAGCTCCTCCAGTAATGCACATACCTTTTACTGGAAAACACAAGTTTTCTCTGCCTAGACTCTAGGCTATAATAATGTAAATTGATTCCAGATCGAAAACATATAGCTTCAACTAATGCTGTGCTGCACTTCAGGCAAAAAGCCCATTCAGCTGAGCTCTCAAGACATGTTGGTTAGAGAAAATAGATATGTTGAATTTGATAGTGTCTTTTTGAAATTCACCCCCATGTAAATAACTATGCTACCGTGCAGAAAAATATGTACCATACTCAATGAGCATTTAAGCCTCCCATAGGCCCCACAGTTCTGTGACAGTTTACAAAATAAACTAGGGATGGGACCCAGTTCCAGGTTCAACATTTAAATAAGGGCATCAACATGTGAGCCAAGTGTCTAAATACACACATAGTCAATGTGGGTTAAATGTAAGAGAGGATGTGATGGTTTTGGGTATCCCCCGCCCCCCCCANGGCCAGAGGGTTAAAAAGCAAGGTGAAGCAGCCAAGCAAAGGAGGGTGAGGTTAGAAAGCAAGATGGAGTCCAGCCAGCAGCCTCAGCTTCTCCCCAGCAGGCAAAACTCCCCAGCGAAGAGAAGAAGCAAGTGCTCTAATCTTTGTTTTGCCTTTCTTCTTTACACATCCCAGCAAGACTGTGAGGGAAGTAGACCTCACCATTGTTTTCATTTTACAGCCTATCATCTAGTTCTTCTCACCAAAACATGCTAGCTAGGCTCAAAGTAGCACAGAGGTCAAGTCAGCTATTAGGCTGGTTAAATGCCTGAATTTCATTGGCTACAAATGGTGGTTATTTGAGACGCCACAGTATCTTGGGTGATCCATGCAGGTCTCTCGGACATATTAAAAAAACTAAAAAACACTTTGCCTTTCTGAACTGACAGCTGAAGGGCTGTGAAAATGCCATGAGACATTATATAGAGTATCAGACATTTGAGTGTGGTTGAGTAAGTTGAACTAATTGTCTATTTATAGATTCTCTGAATAGCCCCTTAGGATAGACCAAATCTTCATGAACTCCAGTGGATGCATGGACACTTAACTTCACACATGGATGCCTACACTGTAGAAGCTTAAATTTAGGCTGCTGAATCTAAGGCTTGAATTTCATTCTTAGTATGAGATTCAGCTGTCTGGCAAGTGACAAGTAGAAATACCACAGGAGTGTCTTCCTTGGCTTACATATATCTAGAGATGTCCCTGGGATCTCCCATAGATCATGTGTGTACCTGCCAGGCATCAATGTCCCTGAATGTCCTGGAGGTCTCGTGTACCCCAGAAATTTCCTCTCCCTCTGTGGTTTGAATGGGAGTGGAAAAAGGTGCGAACAGACCTGTTTCCCCCACCCTGCCCTGCAGGCGTGAAGGGGGGGAGCAGGGGGAACCTTCTGGCAGGAGGGGTGCCCCGTGCCAGGCCCGCGCTGCACTTGGCTGAGGATTGGCTGTGTGCTTTTCATGCCTAGGAAGTGGTAACTCAGCTCTTTGTCTAGGAAGGGTATAAATATTGGGGGTTCCCACCTTGGGGTGTTCCTGCCTTAGGGTGCTCCTGCCGTGGAGTTTGTCCCCTGCTTCGGAGTGTTCCCGCCTTGATGTGCCTGCCGTGGACTTCGTTCCTCACCTTGGAGTTCTTCTCCCCCCGCCTGGATAGCTTCTACACATGGAGCCTCTCCTCCTCCGAAGATGCCCAAGGTCTTCACCTTAAGCACCTTGTTGTGCAGCTTTATCACTCTTTCATGACCCTGGAGGTTTCTGAAAAGACCGCGGGACAGACCTTGAATTGTCCTTCTTTCAAGCCAGCGCACTCTGTCATGAGTAGCTTTCAGCTCAGCCTTATTTTTGATAGTGGGGGAATGCTATATTTAATAGCTCAAGCCTTTTCCAACTCCTGACTTCAAATTAGTCAAGTCTATCTGGCATCCATATAGATATTCTCAAACAACTAAGAACGAACCTGCTAATTAAATCTAAATTATCTTCTGTATATAGTTTTGGGGGCGGGTTTTCAGGAAAATAAAATAACTCTATTTTTATAAATTCCTGACTTGGCCTAATTAATTCCTGCCTCCATAACACTGATAACCCAGAGAATCCCAAATGGCATGGAGGCTTGTGTTTAGGTAACAGAACTGAACCACTGAACCTCTATTTATTGGTTTCCTTCCTTACTTGTTGTTCAAGTTGCCTCACATCTCAGATGCAGTGCTAAAAAAAGAATGTAGAAGTCCCAGTATGGGATCTATGACAACTTGGAGGCATTGTACAGAGAAAGACAAGATGCCAATAATTTAATATACCAAAATGGCACAGAAATACACATCATCCATTACAACTATTAGTTTCACATAAAGAAAACTTATACCAGCTCTCTTCAACTGTGAACACTCATTATTGACAATCTGATCTTCCCAACAAATGGGAAGACTACAGAATGGGTTCACACACCTCTGACAGATGAGAAATTAATGTATGCTCCAATTATTTTAGTTTCTAAGTTCTTCTCCCTTTTTTCTTATTTCCCCCCTCATTTTTATCTCTTCTTTCTCTTTTTTTTTCTCCTCAACCAACCAGCATTTCAAAGTTGCTCTAGTGCTATCCAACTTCTAATATTAAAAATTCTGTCTCATAAAAAGTGGATCTAACAGGCCTCAAAGACTTGCATTCCACTGTGATTTGGATGGTAAAAAAATGTACAAGCGCAGACATACACACCTTAATATTCCCAATAAGACTTTCCATTTTGGATTTCTTTATCCCTTTATTGAATGTGACTGCCAAGTGGGTTCACATTTAAAAGTAATAAACTTGCACTGGACATAGAATAGGTATTTTTGTAGGTATCTTTATGTAACCAAGGAGAAATAGCATCTTGATTAAATTGTAACTCGTGTGGACACACTTCAGTAGCATTACTTTTTCCAATTAGCTGTATCAATAGTTTAACATTTACTCTCTTCCACCTCATCCATTTGCTGACACTTTCACTAAGAGCTTGATGAAGCTGAAGTTCTGTGACAATCTCTTCAGCAATAAAAGCTGCTTAACAAATGCTGTTTATTGATTTTGTGACATGCACTGTCCTCAAGATCCAGTTTATTTAAACAAATTTGGTTTTTATCATTGCTTCTCTTGTAACTCATAATTGTATATGTTGTATCTATTTATAACAATGACAAGCATGTACCTATTGCTCTGTACATCTGTAGAAAAATATCAAAACTTTTCAATGAAAAAAGAATAAAGCCTAGAACTCTTTCAGCTGTCCAACATGTCCATCATCCATTTCTCAAAATGTCCACAAAGGTAGAGAGGAACTTTGCAGCATGTTCACATGATTGACACACAAACGTCCTGGTGCACTGAAGACAGAAAGTTGATTGCTAAGACAGTTAAACCAGCTGGTTTTTTGTGGGCTATGGCATAAAACCTCAGCTTTAGTATTTGCACATTCTGGTTATTGTAATTATTACCAAAAGCAATTCCAAACAATTTGGAAAGTAAAATTTACCTGTGCAAACCAGGATAGAACCTTACTTTCTTAGATTTTTGTTTTATACATTCACTTCAGCAAGATCTGCTTATAAGTGATCTCAGGGCATGGGTTTTCAAGCAAGACGTACAAAAATCAAGTCTATGAGATAAGAACCCATACCCACTCAATGAAAATATTAAAAAAAAAACAAACTAAAAATTCAGGCTCTATACCTTGAGGAAATATATAAAGATGCATCTTTAGCAAGTTAGGATGGAAAACAGCTCTTATCAATTGCTATTTCTTCAAAGGACTGATGTCAGCTATAATGTGCTCCATTAGTTGTAAACCCAAGTGAAAAATGGCTAATACATTTCATGGTAACAAATACTAGCATAATCTTCAAGAGTTCGTCTTAAAATTCCTTTCAGTGAAACCCAAGAGTTATAATAGAAGTTCATTTTTCCAGTCATATAGTGATTCTGACTTATTCTTTTCCTAAAATTAATTTATTATAGTTTAAATTATACTTAATAATTATCTATATTTAATAGCATTACAGTAATAGTCTCCTGTCAGGTTTACCATAAATTTGTGCTGGATTGTGAATTTTCTAACATAGGGAATATTCAGGGTTTTTTTACACACTGATAGACATTGTTGAGGA
>WAAF01005855.1:119544-142744 GCA_013400475.1 Tricholaema leucomelas
ATAACAATAATAATATTTTATTTCAGTCACTTCTGATACATGACATGACTGATTTTCAGTGAACCATCTCCATACTATCTTCTCTCGTTATCACCCCCCTGCTAAATTCTGGCTTAAGTAATTTCCATTTGTGTCACCTCAAAGTGAACCACACTCCAGAGATAACAATGCACTTGGTAAGCTCAGTTACTATGTTTTTCCCTTCCAGCAACTACAAATCTTTATTGACAAATCTAAAATTACAGAATTTGATAGGCCAGGTTTTAGTTGTCTGAGATAAAGAAGTCAACTGAATGGTGGGGGAAAAAAGTGAAAGGAAACAAAAAGAAAGGAAAGAAAGAACAGAACCTTACAGGATAAAGATCAATATTATATAGGGGGATGTTTAACTTGGAATAAGAATGCATACTCTTAGCAGTTTTCCCTACTTTTAGGCTGAACAAAGATAATTGCAAAAATCCTCACTTCTCAAAGCTGGAGTTCCAGAAAGGTGATTGATTTCACTAGTAGGGGAATACGGTTTTCATTCTGGAAAGTAATATACAAAAAGTGAGTCTGTGGTACCCAAAAAGTTGCCATGAAATAAAAAGGGAACAGATGCTAAAGCCATCATGGGGTTAGACATTGTCCTGCTTCTAGGATTCATGGACAGAAGTCTCATTGAAATTTGCCTCACTTTAGTTTTCCTCCTACAAACAGTGCTACACTTACATTTTATCTCTCTCCTTTCTACTAGCAAAATTCAGACAATTTTTCTGATATTTATTTTTTTAATGTTTGAAAATATGCCTACTATGAAATAAAGACCAAATTTACTTGTTTATTCACAACTGACTATTATTAAATGATTAAATAAGCTTGGCAGAGCTTTGAAGGAAGTTCTTCTCACCTATAAGAACAATGGTCAGATTCAGGACTTAGTCACCTACTTTGAGCATCTAATAAAGACATCTTGCTGCCTAATAACCACCTCGCACCACCACAGAACCTGGATTATCATAACTGAAGAGTGCTACAGTCAGCCCTGTGGTTCCACACAGTGAGCAGGAGATTACTCAAAATGATCCAGCAGCTGACTACGGCCACATCTCAGTTCCTACTTCCCTCCACAGTACAAGTGCCACTGCTACCTCAGTGTCCAAGATGACATCCTGTCTAGAAAGTAAACATCTTAGTCATCTGGAGACAGACTGAAAATTCACCTGATATTTACAACCATAGCACAGAAAGCAGGAAACATAAATTTTATTTCTACCATGTCCTAGGAGTTCCAAACTCCTTATTTCTCTCTTTCCTGCAGAATGCCTTCATTACAGAGTTACAGGTAACCTAGCCTGCCTTCATTCTTCGCCTTCAAACCACATGGTATTATATAGGACACGAAGGAAAAGCCTTCCTGTGGTGAAGAACAGACCAAAGAGAAGAAGTTTGCTTCTGAATAGTTGGGACATTCTCTCCACACTTGATGCCTACAGCTTTGATTAACTGTTTCTGTCCCATTGCTAGGTAAAGCAAAATTCATTACTATTGCACGGAGTGGGGGCCAGTTCAACCGATTCAGTTTCCATTCCCTCTCTATAGCAAAATCAGCCTTGCTCTTACCTTACTAATTTTGTGATTATCCTTTCCTATAAATAGTTGTCTACCTTCATCAGCCCATGCCTCCCAAATTATTTCTGAGTGTTTAAAATGCTGGGCCAGTGAATAAGTGTCTTGGAGGGGGATTCTGCCACCTACGCCGGTTTGTGGCGAAGGGGAGAAATTAATTGGTGCGAGATAATATGTATAAAAATATATATTTATTTAATCCAATATTCTGAACTCTTGTCACCCCCAACCACTATATTTAATATTAAAATGGATTCTTTTCATGGTTATGGAAGGACCTTATGGGAATAATAACACAATATGGCTTATTAATAACTATATTACAATATCTAGCATACAACTATTAACAGAGAGAGCAGTTTTCCCCGCGGCTCAATGCCGCTTGGGGTCAATATACTATTTGACCAGCAGAATGGGCTGGAACACTTTCTGCCCTATGGCAGGAGGCTATAAGAATTACAGATAGTACAGGGGCATTAAAGTATTTACTAACAATTCTGATTAATCATCAATAATCAATAATCACCCTCTGAGGCTCTGTCACAGCCTATTTACCTAGCAGTGTCCAAGCTTCAGGGGAGCTTTGCCCATGGACTGTGAGGCTGGAATTCTTCCCAGATTTAGGGGAAAGGAAAATCTTTCCGGCTTTAGGGGAGATGAAATCCTCCCAGCTTCTGGGGAGAGGATGCATTCTTCACAGCTATCTGGGGAAATGAATACAGTCTCTGACCTTGTTCTCCTGGCAAGGGATGCTTTGTCTGCCTTGTCTCCTGGCTCCTTCTGGATGCTTTGTCCAGGAACTGGTCCGGGGACTGTTGGCAGGACCTCAGGTGCAGGAGAAGATGCCGTGCAGTCTGAGCACGGTTCTCATGCTGGCTGGCAGGCTGATCGCGTGTGCAGACAAGAGGGTCTGCTCCTGGTATCTCGGCAGCAATGGCTCTTACCAGATAATGAAGGCAGCGAGCATACACGGCTGCACAGGAGTCTCTGCTCCACAAATATACATGCAATGCAGGATCAAATCCTGATTAGCTCACCACAGCTGGCTGGGAGATTCTCTCTCCATAATAAAAGCATAAGCAAGTAGGCTGGTGAGTCTAAATCTAATTATCAGGTGTGCCTGAGTGTAAGCGATGGTGAGCAGGGGGGCCCAAGTGTGAGTGTGAGTGCATGCTGGTGAAGTGAGTGCAAGCAAGTGAAGCTGCAGGTGAAGTCAGAGCTAGCAGAAGCTAGAGTAGAAACAGAAGAAGAGTGTAGAAGCTTTCATTATGAACTGTGGGCCTGAGATTAATTGCCCATTGGCCACTGGTGACCAATCAGGGTTTGGCAATCAGCCAAACAATAACATAATAGGCGAAATCAGTTGCCTGGTACCCCCAAATATGGAGAGAGCACAGGCTGGGCCACACGCTGACAGCATGGGCTTGTGCAACACGTTTACAAGTAGCTTATATAACTTGTTTACAACCTGGGCCTTAGGCAGGCCAGACTTTTTGGCACCTAGGCCTATTGTACCCTTTTGTGCTTTTAATGTGTTTACCCCTGGTTTGGGCTTGTTTACCCCTGGTTTGGGGAGGAAAACATGTTTGGGCAGGCAAGGCAAAGTAAGGAATAAAATAAGCCTATTTTCAGGCCTACAGGCCCTCCACAATAAGAGAGAAGCAGACCTTCTTTTTGTACTGTTTCAGAAATAAATGTTTCACTGGATTCAGTGCTGGCAGTATAGTTTTAGGATGCTTGAAATACAATGAACACATCAGACCACTCCAGAGGCTTGAGAAAAGTATTATATTCCAGAAAGTTTTGATAGGCTATGAAGCCTACAGACAGTGAGATTCTTAATTCCCCAAGCCAAAGTACTTTCTGGTAGGTAAGATGCCCGACACACACAACTTAAAATCCTAGAAATAGGTGATCATTCTGAATTTTGATATCTCTAGGGCAAAACCTAAGCAAAGCTACCCTAAGATAAGGTTTTGGATTTCCCTGATACTTCATTTTAAACACTGAAAGACAGCGATACATCTCTGCTGATCTAATATTTTTCCTCTCTGTAGACTTTGTGTTTACATCTTAGAGCTTGTATGGAATTTAATGAGTCTCTTCCACTGGGAAAGAGAAGAGGGGATTATTGTGCAATTTTGTTCCAAAAATAACAATTGGATTCATCATACCTCATGCAAAAAAAAAAAAAAAAAAATTCAACAAAACAATAGATGTGACTGTAGGAGGTACACAGCTTCCTAAGGGGAAAAAAAAGGCAAGAGAAAGTCAGGACTGTTTGGTTACCAAAAATTCTCTGTTATCTTAAGATTAAATTAAAAACTGTCAAGCCATTTTTGTGTTTTCTGGTCACAAATAGCATTCCCTACTGAAATATACATTCAGGATTCATTTCATAATTAATGTAGACAGGTCCAGGTTTGGGGATTTTACTGTCAATGCTTTAACATAATTTAGTTTTACCCCAAGTTCCTCTTTTCCTTTCCCCTAGAATTCAAGGACATTTTTAGAGGATGATCCTTTTTCTTGGGAAGTGGCCAAGTTTTTGAATAATAAAATGTGACAATAATTAGAAAATAGTTTGAGTAGGTTAATGAACTACGATCCATTGAGTCACGGATTTCAGAGCAGGTGTCTGACTGCAAGCCAACTGTGAGGTTTCTGTCTTTTCTAGTCATGTGTCTAGGTATGTTGCAGTGTCTGGATCTCTCTTGGAAGCAAATGGAGCTGTTTTTCCTTATATTGCTTTCTGCTTTGTTGCTTTCATCCAAGGTCTGTATTTTCAATATCTTTACTTTTCCCTAAACCCAAAATCTCTCTCTCTTTTTTTTCCTATTGAAATGGCATTGAATCTGAAAATGAAGGGAAAAGGGTGATACAGAGTTATTCCTGTGTAATTAGGATCTTCTAAACTGATGATAAGAAACTAATAAAGTGAATTTGACTTCCATTTGTGATATCTGATTATAGAAAACCACAGGACAAAGTATTATGTACCCTATATAATGCTGAAGAGGAATGTCTATGAAGTAACACTTGAGAAACATCCATTAATGTCTTTCATAAGAAAGACCACATTTTTTTCAGGGCCTTTCAGATGCACATAGGCATTTCTGACATTCTGTGTTGGTGTACCTGGGCTAAAAGTGAACCAGGATGTGAGTCTCAAAGCACAGCAAATGCCAGATTACTAAATTAGGAATTGCACACACAGGACCAGTGTTGAAAATTGTGCAGGATCCTGCAGGGCTGTTCCAGAGCAGCCCACTCATCCTGAGGCCTGCAGACTCTGTGTATCTGTGGTTTAACCCTGGTAAACAGTAAGCACTACCCAATTGCTTGTTCATTCTTCCGTGGTGGGATAGAAGAAAGAATTGGAAGAGCAAAAGTGCAAAAACTCATAGATGAGATAAAGATGGTGTAACAGATAAAGCAAAAGCTGTGCATGCAAGCAAAGCACGTAGCAAATAGTCTAAGAACAGCTTGTATACCTCATTATACATTGCTCTGCTCCGCAGCAACTCAATGCATGCTCCTTCTGCATTGATAGGGTATCTCTTCAGTTGCAGTCTCAGTTTGTATACTGACATTTTGCAAAGGAAATGTTGCTAAAACCCAAGTTTTCATCTGATTTGATATCCAAACCGGACCACGTGACAAGTACTGCCTGATTGCACAGAAACATGAAATATTTCTTTCCAGCAAGGCATGAAACCAGGCGTGATTCACATGGTTTATACTTTTGTTTTGAACTTTTGCAGAACTCTGCTCTGTATCTCATTACCAGTCCCCATGAGACACCCCGTCTCTACTCTTTAAATGGGGATTTTGTCAGGAAGTGTCTCATATGCCATAAAGGAAGGTTTCGGTTTTGGCAAATCAGATATCTCAAGGAAAGTGGATAAATGGTGTCGGAGATGAGCCTTCATAAACAATTTATGTGTGTGCATTTCTCACAGAGAAACAATGAGGAAATAATTTGAAGCAACACAAGGGTATATCTCTAAATGTGTTTTGCAAGATTATAAAGATACAAGTATTAAGCCATGTTAGACTAGACTGCAATATTGGGTGCATTTATTGCCTGGCTGTTGCCATAGGGCTGTGTGTTTTCTCTTTGGCTAAGCTAATCAGATGCCACTACAGTCTTCATCTTTATCTGGCCAGGTCTCGAGATTTTTTAATGTGAAAACAGAATGTTTATACATTAGACTAACAGCACTTGAATTTATGAATATAAACTCCCTGAAATCTCACTCTTGAGAAGAATCTGTGCATTTTGCAGCTGAAGCTGCACATGAAATTGTTCTTTGGTAAGTAATAAACAAAATACAAACTCATACTGTGTTCCAGCCTATCAGAAGTGTGTCTTACAATGTAGAAACAAACATTACATTGTAAAGAAGTACATCTGTCCTGCAATCTTCAATTACTCCAGATCTACAGTATTAAAATGAACACTGCATTTATTCAAAAAAGGCTCCAGCGTTTTCCTCAGATTTTTCTGAGATTTTTTGGCCCAGGAGCTGAACCCATTTTTTCTGTTCAAACAGGAGCTGAACCCATTACAGTCATCAGCTGGTTATCTCTGTTGGGTGCAGCAAGATTTTTTCAAGCATTTTTTACAATCTTCTTCCATATTTCTGCTTTCTGTTTATCTCAATTCACTTCTTAAAATGTTTTATTGCGCAAAGTCAGCAGCAGCAGGATAGATTTCTGTTTGCTCTTATGCTTCAGGCTCACCCGAGACCACCCAAAAAAAACACCTGGATATTGTTCATGCACAACATAGTGTTCTTGGTTGGGTGAAGTATGTTTGCTTCCGCACAGCATCTCTGGTTCAGAGGTAGCTATTTTAAAGCAGTACACATAAGAATACAGCAAGATGAACATAGGATTAGGTAGATGTACTTTGAATCTAGCATAAGAAAGAGAGTAGGTCAAGCCTTTATGTGGATATATACAAATTCTGTGCTGGGAAATTACTCTGACAACCATAGCCATTATTGTAGTTTTGCATTTATTTCAGCAAATAAGGTAATACCTGAGCTAGAATGGACTTTCAGCACTGTAGAGATGCAATAGTGTCCAATTCACCACCATTTCTAGAGTTCCAGTCTTCATGTTTTTCTCCCATAGCAAATGCCTATCCAGTCCAGATGTACACATTTTACACGTCTTTTTGCCACTAAGTTTTGCAGCAGGAACTTACACAGTGATCAAAGCAGAATGCTGTGTCTTTCTTTTGAGGCAATTCTCTCAGATTCAATGGCTATAGAAATTTTTGAGATTTTCAACATTTCCATTTCTTTATTTTAAGCCTTCTAGTATAGAATATTTTATGGGTATGCTTTCTCTTGGTATTTCTTCCTTGGGGAAATTATTTCTCAATTTATTATATCATAATGTAGCCCCAGCAGTATTGGACTTAAGCTTATCTCCTGTTGCCTTTGAAAGCTTTACTGGTGTTTCTTTTAAACACTGGTTCTCATACCAGTAACAATGCTTATGTTCTAATGCAATGATTGTGAGCATACCTCATTGAGCAGGACAAAGTCATATCTCATCGAAAATTCTTTCTGATTTATTGTTACTGTTTGAAGACTACATTTATCAGTCTGATTGTATTAGCAGAACAGCTAATGAACCGGTGTGCTTACCTTTGACAGCCTCGGGTAAATACATATGGGTGAGAACCAAGATTAAAAACCTTCTGTGTAACAGAGGCTGAAACTAGCTCAAAGTCAACATTTAGGGGAAAAAAAATCACAATTATGATAAGGTGCAAGAGGTAGCCTAAGAATTATTTCATAGTTTTTTTTCCACAGAGGGTGCACAGTACTGAAAGTATTGCCTGTACTGAAGTGATTGAAAAGCTGCATATACTAAATCCAGCAGTAAAGCTTTTGTTCAAATTCACTTGCTGCTTAACAGTGGAAAATAATACTTTTCAATGGGTTAGGAAAAGCAAGGAAGAACTACTTAATCTCTAGCTAGTGTTTCAGAGGCTACTGAAAATTATAGCAGTGGCCCTTGGGCAAGATGCCAGTAATACAAACAATATTCAAAACTGTAATGTAACTTAAACTAAACTAAACTAAACTGGAACTTTTCATACCCACAAATGAGTAGCATATTGGTTTTGTATGTTACACTGAACTCTGCCTACCACTTAAATGTCTCTGCCTCTCTTGTGGAAACACAGATGAATTAGTAGCATAGAGGTGTGCATGTGGCGTATGATTAATCTCATCTGAATTTACATCTAAGTTATCTCTCTGTAGACTGAGTGTCAGTGGAAACAAGAGCTTCTGAGAATCAATTCATTAGGCACATTTTCGTGGGGTGCTCCAAACTCCCTTCACCCCAGCTCCATCAGCGGAGGCTTGAATGGGGGAAGATAATGGCATGAAACCACTTTCCCTTCCCGCTGCGGGCTTGAACAGGGAACAGCAAAAGGTGCCCTTTTCCTCCTGCTCCCACACGGGGGGGAAGGCCTGCACTGGAATGCAGGATTGTGCTTGGCTGGATTCTTCGCACTCAATATATACTGGCACTGGACACTTTGTCTAGGAAGGACTTAAATAGAGTGATCAGAAAGTGCATGCAAGCCATTAGGCCCATTAGGTCCATCTGGTCCACTGGGTGCATTTTAATATTTTAATCCATTTGAGAGATTTCCCTGTGACACCCAGACCCAACTTCTCCTTGGACTGAGAGCCTGGGTGGCCAGTGCTGGTTCGCAGTGGGAACGCCTGTCTCTCGAGACGGCAGCTGACCAGCTCTGCAATCTATGCATCTCAGGAGTTTTGCTGGTCAGGTGCATTGGGTGATATAGCCTGCCCTTTGATCAATAGAGCTACTTGGGATTCTTTGTTGTATCTTATTCAGCATTGTAGTTTCCAGTGTACCTTCTTTCTATGATTCTGGCATTTGAGCTGTAATAAAGTGTTGAAGCTGTACCCAGAGCGGGGTACCTATGTGTGTGTGTGCTCCCTGTTCCCCAAAGAACCCACTGGAACTCAAGGGTACATTCACTGAGAGTTTACTGCACTCGTGTGGTAAGATAGCTGCTGGTATTTTAAGATAACTTGGATGTCTGTGCACAGCACTGCAGTCTCTCAGGTAGTCCTTTCACAAAAACACAGAATATACTTGGTTGGAAGAGACCTTCAAGATCATCTAGGCCAACCTTCAACTCAGCACTGTAAGGTCAACACTAAACCACCTCCCTAAGCACCAGGTTCAGACATAATTCATACAAAATCATAGAACTGTCAGGCTTGGAAAGAACCTCAAAGATTATGTAGTTCCTAGCCCCCTGCCATGGGCAGGGACACTTTCTACTAGATCAGGTTGCCCAGAACCACATCCAGTCTGGCCCTAAAAACTTTCAGGGATGAGGCTTCCACCACCTCCATGGGCAACCTGTTCCAGTGTCTCACCACCCTCATGGTGAAGAAATTCTCCTCAACGTCTATGATCTAAATCTACCCTCCTTTACTTGGTTCCATTGCCTCTAGTCCTATCACTGCCTGACATCCTAAAAA
Organism: Tricholaema leucomelas; assembly: GCA_013400475.1. Classification (NCBI taxonomy): domain Eukaryota; kingdom Metazoa; phylum Chordata; class Aves; order Piciformes; family Lybiidae; genus Tricholaema lacrymosa; species Tricholaema leucomelas. Next base: position 128,706 of record WAAF01005855.1, read on the forward strand.
GTCCCTCACTATCTTTCTTGTAGGCCCTCTTTAGATACTGGAAGGCCACAATAAGGACTCTTCAGTGCCTTCTCTGAATGGAACTGAACAACCCCAGCTCTTTCAGTGCGTCTTCATAGGAGAGGTGCTCCAGCCCTTCGATCATCCTCATGGACCTTCTCATTTAAACATCTTCAGGGACAGTGACTCCATCACTGCCCTGACCATTTCAGTGAAGAACTATTTCCTAGCATCCAGCCTAAACTTCCTCTGGCACAGCTTGAAATCATTTTCTTTAGTCCTGTTGCTTGTCACCAAGGAGAAGATGCTGGTCTCTTCCTTGCTTCAACCTCCCTTCAGGGAGTTGTAGAGAGTCACAAGGCCTCCCCTCAGCCTCCTTTTCTCCAAACTGAAAATCCCATCTTCCTCAGCCACTCTTTACAGGACACGTGCCCTTCACAAGATAGATTTAACTTGATTCACTGCCATTCCTTGGGCCAAAACATCCAGTTTTTTATTCAGTGCAGAGTGCATTTCTCCAAGCTGACTGGACCTGATCGACTGGTTGTTTGTATGTACCATGCAATGGCACTCAAGACAACCTGCTCCACAACCTTCCCTGGCACTGAGATCAGATTGATAGACCTGTAGTTCCCCAGATGATCATTCTGGCCCTTCTTGTAGATGGGCATCACATTCTGTAGCCTCCAGCCAGCTGGGACCTTCACAGTTAGGATTGTTGATAAATGATGCAGAGTGGCTTGGTGAGTGCTTATGCCAGCTAGCTCCTTAAGTACCCTTGAGTCAATCCCATCTGGTCTCATAGACTTGTGGACATCTAAGTGGCACAACAGGTCATTGATCATTTCCTCCTGGATTATGTGGGCTGAATTCTGATCCCCTTACCTGTCTTCCATTTTCAGGAGCTGGACCCCCAGGAAGCAACTGTTATAGCTGACAAAGACTAGCCATTCATCAGCACAGCCTTTTCCTTGTTCTTGGGCACCAGGTTCCCTCCCACATCTAGTAGTGGGTGGAGATTCTCCTTAGCTCTTCTCTTACTGTTAACATATTTATAGATTTTATTTTTTTGCTATCTTTAATGTCATTGTCCAGATTGAGCTCTAGCTGAGCTTTGGCCTTTCTAATTTTCTCCCTACACATCCTGACAACAATCTTGTACTCTTTCTGAGTCGCCTGCCCCTTGTTCCCCAGCCAGCAGACTTTCCTTTTCTTCCTGAGTTCTACCCAGAGCTACCATCTTCTGCCCTACCAGCTCATTTTATGGTGTATGGGGACAGATTAATCCTGTGCCTTAAAGATTTCTCTCTTGAACAATGTCTAGCCTTCCTGGACTCCTTTGTTCTTCATGACTACCTTCCAGGGTATGCCATCAACCAATCTCTTAATCGTGTGAAAGTCTGCCCTCCAGAAATCTAAGGATGTATTTCTATTGACTCCCTGCTCCTAACTTAGCCAAGAATTGAAAACTCCACATGGTCACTCATCCCAAGATGACCACCAACCTTTATGTGCCCCACTAGTCCTTCTCTCTTTCTTGTTGCCGAATGTGCTCTTTCCATCCTACGTTGCCAAACAGCTCTTATATACAGTCTTGAGATATTTTACAGGGGAAAAAAAAAAAAACACAGAAAATAAAAACTTAGCATACAGACAGGGCTAACCCTTCAGTATGGTCTTTTCTCACCTTTCCAAAAGCTCCAGGAGATGAGGAATAACAAAGCAGAAAATGTTGTGAGACCTCAAGACTACTTCATCATCACAGCAGCAAAAGGAACCTTTTCTCAGCATTGCAGATGCATATTTTGTGGTTTTATCCTTTTGACTCTGTATACCTTATGACTATTGTGTATATCTCTTTGCAGCTAACCAGAAGCAGTTATCAAATTAACTTTGGCAATACTAGCACTGTGTTAACTTCCATCAGGTCTCTGTTCAATATTCCAGTGACTGCTGGGAAGGGTGCCTTGTTCTTAGTGACTGAGTTGCATTTCAACTAGTGACTTAGAGATGAATTAGCATTCCCCTGAGCTACCCTAGTCTCCCTTTCATTTTTAGCAGATATAGTTTTGGTTCATCATCTTTTTATTTTCACAGGAAAAATACATATTCTAGTGCTTAAATTTCCCTTTTCTCTTGCTATCTAAAAAAAATCCTGGTTTCCTTTTCCCTAATTAATTTCTTCAACAATCTCCACCCATTTTATCTGTCTACTCATAGTATTCCCCAAGTTAACATTAATTTACATGGCTTATCCATATGTACTTCACATTTTAAGCAGATTAGGACTCCATTCCTTTGAAGTAGTCATAATATTTGACAAGAAGCTTTCTCTTCTTTCCCCACTCCGCTCCCAGAATGAATGCAATACTCTTGGAGAGAGTTGAATGCTCCAGTGCAGTCTAGGGAGAGGAAGACATCTGTGTGTATGCATTGGTACGCTGAGATATTTGCATATGTTTGCATGCACACTTATATGTGTAGACAGTCTGAAAAGTCAAACGTGCCAAGAAAGCAAAGCAGCACAGGTCTCATATGCTGCTCAGCCAAAAGTCCTCAGCCCTGACCTGAAGAGATCACCTCTGTAGACACAAAACATTTGTACCATATTAAGGAAGCAGATAAGCCACTCTTCTAGAACCATAAAGTTTGTGTGGCATGAAAGGGTAACTAATTTGTGAGCAGAAAAAGAGTATAACCACATTTCTGTCAAGAGAGAGGAGGAGAAAGGAAAGAGTTGCTGCATATTATTAAGCTACTTGATCACATATGTCTTTTCAAAGGAAAGAAGGAGACATTAGCAGCAAACAGAAGAACATTGTCATCTGCAAACATAAATATTTCAGATTTCAGGCACTCTGGGAATGTTATTAATGTAAAAACTGACAAGATGGGGCCCTGGAGTCAGCAATGACCGTGGGAGGCACTTCAAGAGACAGAAGAGGGGCTCTGACAACAAGCACTGTAATAATAATAAAACACTCCTTTGAAAGTCACACAGGAGATAGGTAGAGAATCAAGACAAAGAAGCTGAATCTCTTCATTTTGGTTCTCTTGTGGAGAGGCAGGGAAGACAGGAGGAAGAACCTGGTTCCTTGCAGTGTTAAGTGCTCTTGTTGCTGGAGGTTAAGTAAGTTAGTGCCTGTGGCATGCCCTCTATCCTACATCTGAGAAAAGGTGATCAATACATTCAAACAGACTCTTGCCAGTGAGCTGGCGAGATGAAGAGAGGTTATAAAGGGAGCAATTAGTTAGAAATAATTTAGATTTAAGGTAGAGGAGGATGATATTACTTGCCAACAGGGTCAACAGATAGAGATTAAATAGAAACTTCAGCACCATGATGTGTTATTTCCCTGTCAGCCAGAATATTGTCCTGGAAGGCTGGAGAGGCAACAGAATAAAGGAGGTGAAAGGGTCAGCAATTGCTATGGAGAGGATAGGCTAATTCTTTATTGAGTGAACATCTAAGCAGAATGGTCAGAGTCTTTCTTCTTGATCCTATTTCACATACGAAGTGCTCATTTTAATGAACTAAATAGACACTGAACTGTTTATCAATATTACACTCAAAATTGAAAAACCACAACAGGTTGCATGAAAAATGTTATTCCTTATGTGAATACAAGCTATTCATAGATGAACTTGGGATACTCAGTACTGGAGGAACCACCACATTATTCATGATCAGGGTTAACATGGAATATTTCATATCTATGTTACAGAATCACACATAAATTCCTCCGTAGGTGTTGAGGGCTCTAGACCTATAATTAAAAAGATAAAATGAATGTAATATCTTTTACATACGTCATTTAGTTTTTCATTATTTATGAAGACATTAAATCAGGTAGCAGTAAATATGCTTTAGCATGCTTTTTTTTTTATGAGGTCAGTGATTTTGAATCCCACTACAACACTCTGCTATTATATCTTTTCTGAGAAATAGGAAAAGACAAATCAAAACATTATGGATGCAAATTGCCACATGGTAGGCAGTGAGGACCCCCTGTATTATTATCGTCACATTTTCAAACAAGAAATTAATCCATTTCCTCGGGAGGGGAAGAGCGGGGGGAAGAAAAGCAAGCTTGTTGCTCTTTCAAATTATTCCTCATCCATAGCAGAAGCCCTAAAGAACTTCCCTCATCTAAATTTCCAGACTGGAACCAATCGGTTGACCTTTGGCCTGTTATAACTAACTGCCGTAGAAGATCTGAGCATTAAAAGAAATATATTTTAAAAACATGTCTTCATTTGTTCTAATGTTTTGAAATTTACCATGCTAATCAGTAATTTAGAATAATCTTGAAATATTAACTGGCCATTTGTAATCTTTCTATCATCTACAAAGAACACGTAAATGGATCCCAGGTTTCCTCCCTGGGGGAGATAAGGGATTTTTCAACTGATACCTCCATGGCTAGAAAGCCTGGGATCACTCCACAACACTTGCAGACTTCCAGACATTATTACATTTGCTGAATGAGTAATGTTTGTCTTTATTGATGTCCCCTCCAGACAGAAGTTACCCAAATGTAAGCAACTTTGCATCACTCAAACACTTCAAAATGATGCAAAGATCTATGCCAAAAAATGTCAGCCAGATAGTAAAAATACAGCACTATACATTTGAGTTTGATTCTTGCAAAAGTGCTTTATACAGATATCTGAAGGGCTGAAATGAAAACTAATCACAACAGTCTGACATGGTGGTTACTTAGCCTGTGTGGACTGATTAATCTCAAATATGTTTAACCCAAATAAAAACTTTAAAAGGACCCTAGAGCAGAATAATAGAAGCAGCACTTTCCTTTTGTTCTTCTGTTTGAAAAGAAAAAGACACATATCTAATATACAAAAGAATGATCTGAGACTCAGGAAAGCCAATTTTGGTGAAAAGAACCACTTTGTTTCTCTAAATAATCCATGAAGCAGAGGGGCAAAGGTAAGAGAAAGATTTACTTCTTCAATAAGTAGTAAGCAACATGATTTCATTCGGCACTGAAGGAGACAAACACAACTCTTCTGTTCAAATATGATAAAGACTACCAATAAAACCATGAAAAGTAAAGAGTGGTCTGATGCTGCTATTCTGAACAGAACATACTCTGGTTCAGGGTAGTCTCACTTTGGCGATCTTTGTTATACATTCTGCTGGCATACAAGGACAAAGTGGTATTGGCATCTGCCTCTGGAAAACAAGAAACAAAGATTAGTTTGTTTTGTTATGATCTACAGGTGGATATAGGCATACATTGATGTAACACTTATGGCACATATATCTCAGCTGAATGCAGGCAATACACAGTTTACGTTAGTGACAAACTGAAAGAAATTCAGACAAATCTTTAAAAGTCTACCAGGATGGCCAGAGAGGTGCTAACTCTTATGAGGACAGATTAGAAAATGAAACTAATAAAACTATTGTGTAGTTGTTATCAAACCCCACAGCATATTAAAGGTGCAAACATTAAAATAAAGAAAAAGTTTTCCTTCTAGAATTGCAAAATGTAGGACAGCATAATTGCAAAACACCACCCATCCTTGCATGCAGTGCTACCAAATATCTGCATATGAAATTGAAAGGACTGTTTAACTCATGAGTTAAGAGTTATCAGGCTGAAAAAAATAAAATGGTAATTCATTTTGCATTTGAATGTTATCACGCCATTTCTCTGTTTGCCCTTCCCACCTACCCTAACTCCTCGCTCTATTGCTCAGTTTCAACCTCCTTGACAGGGAGCAATATTTTAAAAGATACTCATTATCTACACACATTCTTCACATAAATGTTCTGATAACAGAGATCACTTAGCAATATCCTTGCTGAGGGAAAAATCATAGGATGAGTCAGAAGACTGAACACACACTCAAGAAAGATATTGCAATGCTAAAACTATGGGAAAAGAGCTTTTAGTTTGGTCAAGTAGTTGTACCTTATTAGATACTATAGTTGTACCTTATTAGATACTATAGAATACAATCACTAATTGATTTAAGAAAAACAAAAAAACACACACACAAAACTAACAAAACAAACAAACAAACAGAAACTCCCAAGAAAACAATTAAAAAAGAATCAAACCATATTTAGGAGTCCAAGAAGCTTGCATTCATGTATAGACATCTAGATAGAAGGAAGATTTCTAAGCTCCTGTCAATGAAGATAGTCCATTATGAATTCCCACCACAGCATGGATAGCTAAGCAGCTGATGTCTCCATTAGACTGAGCTGAACGCATCTTCACAATTATTTGGCTTCATTGACTAGATCTTCATAAATTATAACAGCAGTGGTCTTCATTGGCATTAAACAAACATATTTAGGCAACTGAATTGAGCCCTGAAACCTTTCTTAAACTTTGTTTTTTTCTACTGATAGAATGGCTAGCATTTCTGTGCTCCCTCAACATTTTTCTTCCTGCCTTTTTACTGTCATCATTCTGTCATGATCAGATTACTGCAACAAGAACATCTGTCACTGCCATCTTCGTAGGCTGCCATCTCCACACCCTTTTCATATGTTTCTCTTTAACAGCCACATTTTCTTACATGGTTATGTGCACAAAATAGCCACAGATATCCTTGAGTCTGTGCTACAAAACACATTACCACAGATTTAGGATACATGTGAATATTGTGTTGAACGAGGTGTTATCATAACTGGTGGGATTTTGAAGAAAAATATTTGTATGGGACTTCATAATCACCATGAGAGCAGAAATAGTATATAATACATCTAGGATTTTGTTGCTTATCACACACTATTGCTTTACTGATTTTTTAACACACTTAATGTAGTCGTATGCATCCATTCAAATTGGTGCTCTTAGAAAAAAACACAGCTGCATTTTTTTCACACACATTTAAAGATTTTGAAAGACCAACATCCATGACAAAGACATAGAGAAAGTATTTTTCAACATTATTTTCCTTCCAATATGTTCATGTACAGTGAGAACACAATTTAAACAGCAATTGTGACAGATGTTATTTGAAAGGAAAACCTGTTATGATCTGTAAATATTTTAGATTCCAGTTCCCTGATTTCAGAATGAAGACTGTAAAAACCACCAAACCATTTCTCTATGCTTACTTTTTAGAGAAGCTTTACAAGATGTAGGAAGAACAAATAATACAACAAAACACGAGCATCCTTAGTGACCAAGATCAACAAAGACATTTATGTCACATGTCCATTGGTGATTTTATACCGTCCGGGAAGGCCTGAGGTGTGAAAACAGAAAATACTGTGATATTGTATATGAATAATGACCACACTGATCAGCTTAACTCATTTGTCCAAAGAAGAAAGATAACCCTGAAGTTCAGTCATGCCTTTTAAATCTCAAGGGAGGTGCTACCTGGCACATGGACACTATTGGGATGATGACTGGATGGAAAGATGAAGTCATGTCTGTGTGCATGGTTTGAATCTACTGCATGATGGGACTGGGCAATTAAACAAACCCAAAAGATTGCCTTGGGCAAAATTATGTTGCTTGTCCACAGTCTCACAGGATTAATCCTTTGTACCTGTCCACCTTCAACCCTCACACAACTCACCTATCCAAATTCAAAATTGAGGCCTTGAGCAACCTGCTCTAGTGGGAGGTGTCCCTGCCTATGGCAGGGGGTTGGAGCTGGATGATCCTTGAGGTCCCTTCCAACCTAAACCATTCTATGATTCATTCTATGATTCATCCTGCTTGTTCAGGCTTCATGCCAAGATGAGAGGAATTATTACCAATAAGCAGGCTGCAAGCTTCAAGTACTTACAAACAGTGAGAAAGGAAAGGATCTGAAAGATCCTTCGAACCACTCACATAACTATTGAACTCAGGCGGAACATAGTGTTGCCCCCTGGATGCACTGAGAAAAGGAAGCATTCAATGAGGAAAATATAATAAAAACAAACATATTCTGATAGGATTACAACATCAAAAGTGCATATGTTCCACATGTTTTTATTTCACAAAATTAAAAAAAAAAAAAAAAAGAGAGAGAGAGAGAGAAAAAATCTTTGCTTGATGCATCCTGTAGGGCACTAAGCCAGAAAACACTATTATACTATTTCTTGCTTCATAAAGAATTTCATTTAAACTATGAACCTTGTGATAGGTAATTATATGCAGGAAGTAGAGCACATATGAATTTTATATTTATGGTCTACATTGAGGTCACAATTTAAATTCTGAAAACCGCCTTCAGAAATACCAGTTAGTGTGCCTTTTTTTTTTTAATTGCATTTCCTCCCCTCTGGTACAGTATGATCAACTGAAAATCAGAACATATGTTTTATGTAACACATTTAGTACCCAGCAATAAACCATTATCATCCATATAAACATTAAATCCATTTGGAATGCTGTTATAAAAAAAGGGTTGAGATCATTGGAGGTGCTAGTAGATCCAGTCATTAGCCGTGTCCATCAGGGATCAGTGCTGGGCCCCGTCCTCTTTAACATCTTCATAGATGATCTGGATGAGGGCATCGAGTCAGTCATCAGCAAGTTTGGAGATGACAACAAGCTGGGGGCAGATGTGGCTGGGCTGGAGGGCAGAAGGGCTCTGCAGCAGGACCTTGACCGCCTGGACAGATGGGCAGAGTCCAATGGGATGGCATTCAATGGCTCCAAGTGCAGGGTGCTGCACTTTGGCCACAACAACCCCATGCAGAGATACAGGCTGGGGTCGGAGTGGCTGGAGAGCAGCCAGACAGAGAGGGATCTGGGGGTGCTGATTGATACCCGCCTGAACATGAGCCAGCAGTGTGCCCAGGTGGCCAAGAGAGCCAATGGCATCCTGGCCTGCATCAGGAATGGTGTGGCCAGCAGGAGCAGGGAGGTCATTCTGCCCCTGTACTCTGCACTGGTTAGACCACACCTTGAGTACTGTGTCCAGTTCTGGGCCCCCCAGTTTAAGAGGGACATTGAGATGCTTGAACGTGTCCAGAGAAGGGCAACGAGGCTGGTGAGAGGCCTCGAGCACAGCCCTACGAGGAGAGGCTGAGGGAGCTGGGATTGTTTAGCCTGGAGAAGAGGAGGCTCAGGGGAGACCTTATTGCTGTCTACAACTACCTGAGGGGTGGTTGTAGCCGGGAGGAGGTTGCTCTCTTCTCTCAGGCAGCCAGCACCAGAACGAGAGGACACAGCCTCAAGCTACGCCAGGGGAAATTTAGGCTCGAGGTGAGGAGAAAGTTCTTCACTGAGAGAGTCATTGGCTACTGGAATGGGCTGCCCAGGGAGGTGGTGGAGTCACCGTCCCTGGAGCTGTTCAAGGCAGGATTGGACGTGGCACTTGGTGCCATGGTCTAGCCTTGAGCTCTGTGGTAATGGGTTGGACTTGATGATCTATGAGGTCTCTTCCAACCTTGGTAATATTGTGATCCTGTGATCCTGTGATCCCTTTGCCCAAGAAGAAAACAGCATTAAAAACTGTACACCTCCACTGTTACTGAACTACTCTCCTTCCTTCTATAGAACAATCACTGTAGCTTTTAATTTCCAATTACAGGTAGATTTTTTTAATTTACCATTTTTTTTCCTTCCCTTTTTTTTCTTTTCTTTTTATTTATGCCAGTGAAATAGACATATGTTAGTTACCTCATTGCAGTAAATAATGGCATTAGAACCATTTTGGACTCAGGAAGGATCTAGTTCCACAATTCATCCAGCCAAAAATCTAGAACTATGTGACTGCTGTGACTAAAGACTCTGTTTGCTTTCCCCAAGGATCTGTTTTTCAGGGTCTGATATAGGGTATGCTTTCAAATCTGGCATCTGAAGTTGGACTTTAATGTTGCCCTTGTCCTGGCTAGGTAACACTGCCTAAAAATCTCAAAATGCCCTTTGCCTACTGATTTTTGCATGTTGGCTGTGACTAGTCTACAACAGTGTGGCAGTAGTTGTTCCTACCCAAGCGGGTTGTGTGTTCCTTGTGGAAAGGACATATGTTTTGTCCACCACTGTGAGGAGACCTGCCTTGAAACCCCATCTTCTGCTCTTTGTGTCCATATTTTAATAATCTACTTTACAAAAGGTGGATGAGCAGACTAGGACACTTATCTAGACTCTTTTTGTACTCGAGCTGAAACACAAAACCCAATAGGGGAGGATTCAACTTGTCATGAGAACTTGACATTCCCCAGGCAGACGCCAGTTCACACTACTGAAAGCACTGGACAAGACTATAAGAGTTAAAAGACTGCAGTTAAATATTTAACATATTTATCCGCAAAAAAAATAGTTAAATAGCTAAATAAACACCTTTCAGTTTTTCTTTATTTCATCTAACCAATCGATTTTAACTGTGGCTGGGATGAATGTGTTCCAAAGATGAGCACTTTAGCTTCTGTGACCCATTTAGACCTAGTCTCTTCTCTGGGACTGATGACAGGACTAGACATTGGAATGACATTTTTAGGTGACAACTTTTTCTCTTAAAATGCAGCGAGCTATCACTTCTTTGCGACAGTTCAGGTAGGCAATCAAACAATGTATAAATGGTCAGGCAGCTTCAAACTGTCTAATTTTTTTTACAAAAAAAATGTCCTATTATTTTTCTATTTTTTTATCATCTGTTCTAAAGGCAATGCCTGGATATTCAGAAATCAGTTGCTGTGATTTCAACAGGATATACACCCTTGACCCTGAATTTTAAAATACATTCTATAACACAACTCCCTGCCATCCAGTTCCTATCATAGCTTCATCATTTGTCACAGAAAATTTTTTGATTGACTTAACATAGATACTTAACATACATACGCTGGAGCTGAAAGAGGCAGTTCCTCAACCGGTACAAGTCAGACTACCTCTATTAACATAAATTGAAGTTGACCGATTTATACCAGCTGACAAAAGAGTCCAGTACCCAATAAAAATCTGAAAGGCCCTTACACTTCACCTGACAGTTACAGAGATTTTAAGCAGGTTCTACATTGCCTGTTTGATTTTTAGCATAACAGAAATTTTATCTTAATATTTATCATGCCTCAGGATTTAAAAAGTGTGATAAAGTGTTACAATTCCTAGGACATCTATGCGATAATTAAAAGCAAAAGAGAGCTATGGCCAATAGCCAAGTCGAAATGCCAGTTGACATACATCTGGAAGTGGTGACATCTTATCAGAGAATCAACCAGGTTGGAAGAGACCTCTAAGATCATCCAGTCCTACCTATCACCCAGCCCTATCCAGTCAACAAGACCATGGCACTAAGTGCCTCATGCAAGCTTTTTTTGAGCACCACCAGAGACGGCGACTCCACCACCTCCCTGGGCAGCCCATTCCAATGCCAATCACTCTCTCTGTCAAGAACTTCCTCCTAACATCCAGCCTAGACCCCCCCCTACACAACTTGAGACTGTGTCCCCTTGTTCTATTGCTGGTTGCCTGGCAGAAGAGACCAACCCCCATCTGGCTACAACCTCCCTTCAGGTAGTTGTAGACAGCAATGAGGTCACCTCTGAGCCTCCTCTTCACCAGGCTAAACACCCCCAGCTCCCTCAGTCTCTCCTCATAGGCCTTGTGTTCCAGGATCGTCACCAGTTTTGTCACCCTACTCTGGACATGTTCCAATACCTCAACATCTCTCTTGAATTGAGGAGCCCAGAACTGGACACAGTACTCAAGGTGTGGCCTGACCAGTGTTGAGTACAGGGGAACAATAACCTCCCTTGTCCTACTGCATACACTATCCCTGACACAGACCAGGATGCCATTGGCTCTCCTGGCCACCTGGGCACGCTGCTGGCTCATCTTCAGCCTACTGTCTACCAGTACCCCCAGGTCCTTTTCTTCCTGGCTGCTCTCAGCCACTCTGTCCCCAGCCTGTAACGCTGCATGGGGTTGTTGTGGCCAAAGTGCAGAACCCTGCACTTGGCCGTGTTCAATCTCATCCCACTGACATCTGCCCACCCATCCAGCCTGTCCAGGTCCCTCTGCAGGGCTCTCCTACCTTCCAACAGATCAACACCTGCTCCTAGCTTGGTGTTATCTGCCAACTTACTGATGCTGGACTCAATCCCCTCATCCAGATCATCAATAAAGATATTGAACAGGACTAGGTCCAGCACCAATCCTTGAGAAGCACCACTAGTGACTGGCTGCCAATTGGATGTGGTATCATTCGCCACCACTCTCTGGGCCCGGCCCAGAGCTCATGTACTCACTCCCTCCTCAGTAAAAGACTTCTCATGACATGGAGATAACTACACATGGAAACAGAAACATTTATTCAGGTAAAAATGAATGGTAGGTCTCTAAAAAAAAAACAACCAACATCTTTGAGACATTATTACATGAATTTCCTGATGCAGTGAGAGGAAATACTGGGCGGGGGAGGGGAAATCCTAATTCTTTAAACTTTCACTACACAATTAGGAATCTACATAGACATCTATCTATGCTAACACTGTGATAAAAGTTGGAGACACAGTTTTGCATATGACGATGCTACCTCTGGCTAAGAAAGGCCCAGGGCCATAGATCACTAAGGAAGGATAAGAGGATGTTTTGAAAAGCTGTATCAGTTTTTTTCTTGGATTCATCCCTAGACATTTGTTATAGGCTACATGTTGGCAATGACGGTGGGCTCAGTGGACCTTGGTCCGACCCAGTGAAATTTAGCTAGAGACAGATTAATATCATGTGATTCCATAGGTTGCAAACACATTCAAACCTCAAAATTAATGTTGAAATAGGATTGTAAATTGTTTGAAAAAGTTTACTTAAAGCAATTTTATAAAGTTTGTAGTGTTTAGTTTTAAATTCTCTGATTTTTCCATGAAATTTGTAAAAAGAAGTCCAAATGAATAAAACCCAAGAAAATAAGAAAAACCCAACACTGCAGTTTGCACACTAAAGAAGTTTTGCTTTTGTTTTTAATATTCAGCGGGATAGAAAAAATAGCAGATTTTCACACTGAATATTTCTAAAAGATAGATCATATTCTAAAGAACTGGTCATTTCCAAGAGTGCTTTCACTCACTGCACTTACAGGTCAGTCAAAGTAGAACCCAAATTCTTACTTCCTATATGATCTTGCTGTTTGTAAAATGGTTGGTAATATTGGCACCTTCTATCTGGAGAGTGACTGCATCTTTGGGAATCCTGAGAGTCTCATAAATCTTCTTAGACAACAAGAAAATATTTGGTTTGTGCCCTTGCTCTCTACCCAACATAATATTAGGTAAATATCAAAGGATGATAGCTAAACTCCAGAAACCACACTCAGTAATCTGTGTAAATGTACAAATGCAAATGAGAGAAAAGAGGGAATCCCATGAGGTAAGATAAAGACTATTTAAAGGAATGTTACCTAATTCATATATAGTGCAATTTCTTTTATAGCCAAACTAAGTAACTTTTCATTGTAATATTTCATGAGGCACAAGAACATACACTGTGCTGAATTCCAGACATATGACCTCTGCTGCATTCCTTTCATCTACTCATTACATAATTCTGTCAGCAGGAATAATCAAGTTTGATGTGCATAAGCGTTCACAGGATTGCTCTTAGATACTCTGAAAGTTCATTTCCTTAATATTGCACCATTATTTTGCATGGGAAAATAATCTCATAGAATGGTAAATATCAGCATTGCATTTTTATTTAAATTACTATAATAGTTCAATTATTTAATTTTGAATCATTTTCTTCAGCGATACTGAAGTCTCTTACTTACTTTCCATAGTAATTCAAGATACATGCCTCATGGCTGAGCTGACAGAAACAGAATGTCAATTCCTGTAACTTTACAGCAGCCAACCGAATTTGGTCAATACACACCTGAGGAAGAGCTGGTTTTCAAGATTATATCTTTCCACAGTAACAAACACTACTCACAAAAATAGTTTTAATTAATTCAAATTGAGCATGGAAAGCAATATTTATAGATAAATCAAATTCCACTATGATAAGAGTTTCATGTCACAGATGTTATCATGTTTCAGATGAATAATTATGATGCTGTTATATTTTATAGCAGTTCTAAAGCACTTTTTAGCTGGAACATTCAACACTTAGCTA
>WAAF01005855.1:142779-171588 GCA_013400475.1 Tricholaema leucomelas
GTCTACGTCTGAGTGACTTACTCTTGACACCTGTTATGTTGCACAGAAAGAAGCAGGCACTTCAGTTCTTTTCTGAACAGTATATCCAGCAGGTCAGACGAACAGTGACCTCATAGTGCTCATTTTTCTCCATTTCACCATGTAGCACAAGAAAGTATAGATTAAAGAGCTCCACTGTTCTTACTGCATTCCTGAGCTGAAGTTTCATTGCTATTTTTACTTGTTTATTTAAATAAAAAGGAAAAGTAAGCTGGCTTTCCTTTTTAGACATTGTCATTCTTTTGAAATCTTTAATGGTTATTAGAAAATGAGCTGTGGTTTAATATCTGATGCTATTCTTTTTCTTTTCAAATAAACCACCCTGCAGGATATCATGACATAAACTTATCTTTTTTCTCCTTAACATAGTAACAATTTTGCCTGAAAATCGGGACACCTAATGACCAATGACTTTGAAATAGCTTGCAATAATTTGTATGAGTTTATCTGATGCAGTCTGTGCCTAGAAAGAAAGACCAAGACCTTCATATAATACAAGTACATGTTTATTCCCTTGATGCAAATACACTTGCACTGGCAAAAAAAGAGAACAGAATGATGTCCCAGATGCCAGTATTCCAGTATCCCAACTTTTCCAATACCTTCTGCAGACCTACTTATAAATTTTTGTCTAGCTAATATATTTATGTCAGGTTCAAAGCCAGTTTTAGAGGTACTGTTTTATACAACTCCAGCAGATCTAACACAAACAATAAATTATTAGACAAGGGCAGGAATTCTGCTGGAGCTCTCTAGGAATCACCTGGACCATTCAAAGACTAGTGTGATTTGTTCTCATTTTTCACAGCAACGCTTTTTAAACTTTTGAAGTGGAGACAGGAAATTTCTTGATGTCTTGGAATTTTTATGGGAGAGGAACATCATTTCCCCTTCAGTTTTATGAATAGCTGCTTTTACTTTTTTAGCTGCTTATTTATAATCTGTAGGAATATGATGATATAAACTGAATACTTGATGGATCACTTAACCGACATCAACTGTGAGAGAAAAAAACATTTTGTTGCAGCAGAAAGTAAAAGACTGATTAGTGAGATTTGCTTTTAGCTCTGAGATCCAAGTAAGTCTGAAATAAGTTGGTTTGGTTTTTTTTTTTTTAAATCTTCATATAAGCAACATTAGCAGAAATATTTAAATATTGGCAGGTTGCTGGTCACAGGTTAGAAACATCAGCAGCAGTTTATACCCTGTACTCATAATTATTCAAGAAATCCATTCAAGGAAAAAAACAGATTCATAGAACAACAGAAGAGTTCAGGTTGGAAGAGACCTTAAAGATCATCTAGTTTCAAACCAATTCAAGTGCCTGTGGTCAGTACACAGGAAACAAGAACAAATCTCTGCAATTATCATAGAACTTCAACACAGAGAAGACAGAGAAGTGCCCTTTTTTTTTTTCAGATTGAGAAGAACTCATTGACACCAGACAGTGTTTAGTTCTTGATAAACCCAGAATCAACTATTTTAAGTTAGCTATTTTAAGGTCACAGTTTTCCTGCTTATCTTTGACTTTTTTTGTGTGGAAAGCTGCACAATCCCTTCAAGCAAATAGCAAAATGATGGAGAAGATCTTACAGACATGGAAGTCCTGCAGTAGATTTGGGCAGAGTAGGACTCCCAGTCAACCTGCACTGTGTGCTTAACTAGTCCTTCCACAAGCAGAAAAGATGGAAGATGTAGTTAGCAGCAAATTACACAGGTAACCTACAAACAAAGGAAGACTTTTCTGGGCTGTGAGAAGTTTTGTGTCAGGGCAGAGTTGGAAAGAGTTCCTCTGCACAGCCATGTCCTGGGCAGCCACAGTCACCAACCTGCCAGCTCTGCAGATGGGAGCTGCCTTGTGCAGCATGTCCTATTCCACATACCACAGTTAATGGCAAAGGGTAACAGGAAACATAGGTCTGACCCATTTACCATGTACCAAACATCTGTCATCACTTCGGGCAGAAGCAGGAATCTCTCTGCTTTCCAGCCCATCCATGGCACTCCTGAAATAGTGTATGCTCTGCATGTCCCCTATATTGCTGCAGGTTGCATCCTTCTGGCACATCAGGACACATACCCAGCCACCCCCATGCACTGCCTCTGCACCTCCCACCTCTTCTTCAGGGTGCAGGTGTACTTCAGCCTCCTTCATATCTGCTTCAGTCCCGGCCCTGGTCCCTTGCAGACCCCTGACTCCAGATATTGGAACAATGTGGCTGAAAAATCCAGCACTTTGCACAGCAGCACCTTTGCTGTAATGATGGTAGGTGCAGAGAAAGAAAAGGGGGAAATAGTTTTAGTCACACAGTTGTAGAAATGTACTGCATTGCAGGTAGAAGTAAATACTGAAAGGCCATTAACTAAAATCAGTTTCTCTCTGTGCAGGGATTAACTAAAATCACTTTCCAAAATGCCTGGAGGCTATAAAATATTTTTAATAACTTCACCATTCTTAAATCTTTGTGCTCAAATAAATTATTAATGTTTATTTCTTTTTCAGTGATCTTTGAAAATATCTAGACATGCCATATATAACACAGATGTCATAAATTGGGTAGCAGACTGAATTCTTCACCCAAACCTGTCTCACCTACACTAGAGAAACCTCTTTAATATTTGCCATGCACAACTGAGCCAGAATTTGCAAGTACTGAACACCTCAGGAAAATGCCAGATTTCATCAGATGTTCTGACTGAATAGATTTAGTGAAATCTGGATAAACATGCACTGTTTTAGTTGCTTTACTAAACTATAACTTCGAAGTTCACCCATCACTAATCATGCTGTGATAGCTTGTCAGAAATCACTGCAAAGAATTCCCCACTGTAAATAAAGGCTGTATGAACACAACTAGTTATAATACCTTGGATCTAAATGAATGTATTTTTGGCAGGAGGGTTCTGTCAACATTTATCAGGGAAGTGGGCATACATTCTGTATTGTTTTGGTTCCACAGCTAATTTGGACAGCAAAATGAGATTTCTTTGTAATAACTACAAAGCCACCTGCTTTGTCTCTTTGGAGGAATTTAAAATATTTAGCATATGAGGTATATCAGAAGAGTTCTCATAAATATCAGCAGGAAAGCTGTCTAGGCACAGATCTCTTGAGTAAAAGAATCAGTATTTAATAGCTCCCTTAATCTCACTTAATGTTAATGGACAATTGGAGGAAACTACTCATCTGGAAATTACTTTAGCAAATTAAACGTGGCCAAACATCTTTGCTTAAGTGAATTGGAAAGCAAGTCATTTATCTTACACAGGATTTTACAGAAGTATCAGGTCTGAAGACTGTGTGTCATTTTAGTAAACAAAAGTCATTTAAAAGCTCACATCAACATATTGCATGCTCAATCCATGCCTAGCCAGATCATAGTAACAGGTCTCTTAATGTCTCTTACTCAACAAAGTCTACTTACTAGCACTCCACCTCAAATATTTATGAGAAACACAAGCTCTTCAACATTGTGATGACTCCACACATTCTGTTCTATGTTTTTAAAGTTAATTTCTCCTGATAACACTTGCTGAAGTTCATTGCTGATGTTTTGTACAGTGCTATTATCCCAAGTGCAAATAGTTATAGACACCATGCAATCTCCCACTTCCACATAGCCATCACTGAATTTCGCAAATGTGATCAACCTTCATTTAATTTTAAAAAATGTTTCCATGCAGCATAAAATAATGTGCATTTTGCCACCTTTCCTTCCTACTCAGTATATCTTGAAGTATTTCAGTAAGATGAGTAAATATTACCCAGCACCATTTTGCTTAGAGGAAGCTGGGGTGCAATCCAATCACCTGCTTTACAAGAGGTAACTATAAGCATTGTCCTGATTCCATTCCGCGATGCCTTTGAAAACTACCATGTTGTGATTCAGACCACAGTGTATGATTGATTAGAACCCAGAGATAGGAATGGTGATGAAATTATTAAAAATATTTCACAGTGTACAACTGATGATTGCCCAACTTACAAAGATCAGGCAGCAGGTTTGAAAAGTTGTGAAGCTCACAGTTTACATCCACATTGAACATGACTGTCAGGGAAGGCACTGGCAAATAACACCAGGGAGGTGAAATACATATGCATTCAAATATTTTATAGGTACATGTAGCATATAGTCATTGGTGGCTATTAATACCCTGGAGATGTTCTGATCTCTGTCTCAGTGTTGTGGCGCACTCCAAAATACCTTCTTCCCTCACTCTCCATCTCCGGAGGTTTGAATGGGAGAAGAAGAACATGAAAAACTGCTTTCTCCCCACCTTTGCAGGCTTGTAGGGGGGAACAGCAAAAGGCACCTCTTCCACACGTGTACTGACTTGTGGGAAAGCCTAAGCTGGACTTAGCTGGTGATTGGCTGGATTCTTCATGCCCGGTACATGTATGGCAAGAGACAGACTGTCTAGGAAGGTTTTAAATAGAGAGAGGAAAGAACCGCAGGGTTCCTGCCTTTGCACTGTTCTGTGCAGTTCCGCCCCAGTCCTGCTCTTGCACAGTTCGTTCCACTCCCCCACAAGTCTGAGAGTTCAGCAAGTCCTTAGGACCATTTGAGACAGAGCTGCCAGCGGCACCTGGAGGACCTGGCTTCTCTCGGGCCACCGCATCCTGACTTCCTGCTCACTACCCCGAAGCTGGGAAACACAGCAACGGTTCAGCTTTTTGCCCTGTGCTGCTAAGACAGCAGCTCTCTATGGTCTTTGCTTCGTGGAAGCTGTGTCTACAGACACTTTGGACTTCGACAGGTTTTATTCGCATCAGACTTAATGCTGCGTGGATCCCCTACTGGATTATAGCTTGCAGTTTCAGAGGCTGCCACAGAAAAATTCAGCAGGGATCACCTCTAAAGTCCTGTTTCACCTCCATGAGTAAGATCTGCTGTTCCCTAAGTTCTCTGCTCAGCCCGATTTGTAAGTAGGGCAAAGCTGTCCTGTAGCTTAGTCTTTTCCATTTTCTGACTTTCCTAAATTACTGAACTTGCCCAAAAACATCCTTGTGAATATTTCCTGGTTGAATTAGAACTTGTAAATAAACCTTAACTAGTTCTGTATATAGTTCGGGGGCAGGTTTGTTTTTTTTGGGAGGAGGGATCTATTTTTATATTTCCTGCTTCAGCCAATTAATCCCCAACCAAATCATTCAGGAAGTCTCTAAACTATTAATTGCCAGAAAATCTGTATCAGGAAGAGATTACTGTAGATAGGTCACCTTGAAATTCTGTGATGATCATCTGGCTGTTGTAAAAATGCTAAATGTCCAGAAGAGGTAACCATATGTAAACCTCCATTAAAGAGCCACACAGATCAGTGGAAATGTTGCAGACAGTGGAAATGTAAGTTTGAAAAATTGTGGACCTTATTTATTCCATGCTTTTCTTCTTGCACATATTCTTATCTTCTTAAGGTTCAAGTCTCTCACAGAATCACAGAATGTTAGGGGCTGGGAGAGACCTCAAAAGATCATCTAGTCCAACCCACTGCCAGAGCAGGATCACCTATGCCAGATCACATAGGAACACATATAGGCAGGTTTTGGATATCTCCACAGAAGGGGACTCCACAACCCCCCTGGACAGCCTGCTCCAGTCCAGTTCTGTCATCTTCACAATGAAAACATTTTTCCTCATGTTTATATGGAACTTTCTAGGCTTCAACTTCTGCCCATTGCCCCTTGTCCTGTCACTGGGAATCACTGAGAAGAGCCTGGCTCCATCCTCCTGGCACTCACCCTTTACATATTTATAAACATTAATGAGGTCACCTCTCAGTCTCTTCTTCTCCAAGCTAAAGAGCCCCAGCTCCCTCAGTATCTCCTCATAAGAAAGATGTTCTACTCCCTTAATAGTTTTTGTGGCTCTGCACGGGACTCTTTCAAGCAGTTCCCTGTTCCTCTTAAACTGAGGGGCCCAGAACTGGACACAATATTCGAGATGCAGCCTTACCAGGGCAGAGCAGAGGGAGAGGAGAACCTCTCTCACCCTACTAGACACACCCCTTCTAGTACACCCAAGAATGGCATTGGCCTTTTTGAGTACATTGCTGGCTCATGGTCATCCTGCTGTCCACCAGGACTCAGAGGTTCTTTTCCACAGAACTGCTCTCCAACAGATCAGCCCTCAGCCTATACTGGCACATGGGATTGTCCTTTCCCAGATACAAGACTCTACGCTGGTTGTATTTATTCAATTTCTCCCTGCCTAACTCTCAATTATAATGCAAAATTCAATTAGGTGCAAAATTTGTGTAAGAGATGTTTATATTTATTTGTTGCTTTTTATGAATTAAATGATCTGCTTACATAATCCTTTCCTGCATCACTTGTTTTAGGCCATGAACTTCCACGTGAAGTTTTGATCGTTGACTTAAATTCATCTTACAAAGTAAATCAGAGAATGTTTTTCACAGTAAGAGACTGCATTCATGCCTAGCAAATTCCAATTACTTTTAAATAAATTACATCCAGCATGAATTCTGAGTGGAGTGTTTATTTTAAAATGGATAAACACATTTTTAAGTGTCTAATAATAACTCTAGGTATCTGATGGTAATTTATTTTCTCGTGTAGCTCTGTGGCAACTGGGGAGGATTAACTTGATCTATTTAATATCTATTTGAGAAGAAGGATTTAGAAACACATTAAAAATTGGTTTCCAAGTACTCTGTGTCTATATTTTAGCATTGTAACTAGTATAAAAGAATATACACATGTTGATTATATTATAGAGAAGAAAGAGTACCTAAGTGATGCATAATATACCAAAAGAGGCCTGCAGGATTGAAGGACATATAAAAATTATTAGAAATAATATATTTATTTTTAAATTTCTGATAGTTCAGAAGATTCACATTTTGACAGAGACACATTCTTCCTAATTCCTCAAAATGTATTTTATTTAGCTTAGTGACTCCAAGCCTTGCAGGCAAACAGTACACTAGTCTTGCAATGGGAAAAAAATGCACTTGACTTCTTAAATTATACCTTCAAACCCATATATTTTTTTAATGTCATAACAGTTTTATATATTTTACTTCTTTAGGCAACCGTTCTTATATAGAAGTTCATATGTTTCTAGGTTTCCTTGTTGTCATCTGATTACAAAGAATTCAGAAAGTAAATCCAAGGATGTAAACACTGAATTACATCTGAGCTTCTCATTTTTCCAGAATTCAACAGATAAATTTAAGATCCAATTAGTATCATGTCTTTGGACATTTGGTTCATGTTCTTTACAGCTCTTGAGAATTTATCAGGTTTTCATTGAAGGAGTCTCTGGTGTATTTTTAATCCTTTTTCAGTTCATATTTTTTCAATTTTCCATTGATATAAATGATAGGTATTTAAAAACATTTTGCAGTTGAATTTAAAGAAGCTGTTTCTCTTGCTCAAACTAAACTCATAGAAACATAAGCCATTGTTCTTCAAATTAAAAGCAGAACTTCTTAACTAGAAAAAAAATAATTTGAGAGTATGTCTTGAAAAACGAGAGGCAAGCAAGTAAAAATAATTGTTTTGATTTGTGCAAAAAAACCTCACATCAAGTTTTAGCTTTCACTTACCAATGAGTGAACTTGTCCTATATCCTCTGTTATGATATGAAAAATACCTGACATGCAAGAGAAAGACGTGGATACCTCG
Organism: Tricholaema leucomelas; assembly: GCA_013400475.1. Classification (NCBI taxonomy): domain Eukaryota; kingdom Metazoa; phylum Chordata; class Aves; order Piciformes; family Lybiidae; genus Tricholaema lacrymosa; species Tricholaema leucomelas. The sequence goes on from WAAF01005855.1 coordinate 150,467, forward strand.
CACTGAGTAGCTTATGATGCAATGAGCAAAATCTTACTTAATGTAGAATCAAGCCATGACTGAGTAAATTATAATCTAATCATATCCATATATAGCATAAACTCCCTTTTTAATGGTAAATAATTCAATGTGGGGAATAAAATAAGGAAGAATTAATTGTTAGGTCCAGGCAAATATTGCAGGGGAACTTGCATCTGGATTCAACCTCACATGACCACGGTTTTTCACAGCAGTGCAGTGCCAACAAAAATAACCATTTTTCTCTGTAAACCTTAAGTAAAGTTTTTGGTGAATCCAGTCCAAACATCTCTTTGCATGCTAAAACTCAGTGTAGGGCTCATTCCCTCAACAATTAGTAGCAGGCTTTAAAGGGTCTAAGATAAGGCATTATTTTTCTTACTCTGAAAGTATCCCACCAACATATTGACCAGACTCATTTCCTATTAGTTCCTTTTCCCCTCATCCCCATTTCTTTCACTTCTGAAATTGGTGGGGGCAGGGGGGAAGGCTAGATCATCCTGGACTCTGAATGATGTACTTTAGCTGTGGCCTTGTCACCGCTGCTTTACTACCAGAAAATACTGCAGAAGTCACAGTCCAGTTGCTGCTTCATCATTTCTCTGCAGCAGAAAGTTAAGCAAGTTTCCTGGCACCGTTTCTTTCCCCACTCTACTTGGCTGAACTGACCACTGCAGTGGCAGTCAGCTCAGGTTTACCCACCTGCACAGCCATGGAAATACCACCTAGACTTGATGACTTTTCTCTTTTTTTTCCTTACATTGTAGTCTAAATTATGTGCATGTGAACAAAGAATCTTGACCTGTGAAGTCTTCCCTGTACACTTGATGGCCCCAGTCTCATGTAGTACACCTAAGGTGGGAAACGGTGTATCCAGATGTCTTGGCATGAGTCTAGACTGAGTATGCAGGTACATTTGCATCTTCTCGGGGTTGAAATACCTGACTGATGTGTCAACTGTTTTCCCTGGGGCTGAATGAAAATCATAACATGTAAAGCATGTCAAACACTCTGAAAAACCTCAAAGTAATGCAGCAGGCTCCGCCTCACCCATGCACCAGAAACAGAGCAGCATTCCTCCATCATGAAATCTCAGTAGAGTTTGTGTAAGATATTTGATGAGAACAGCAGACTCAACACTTCTGTGCACCATCCATGGACGAGTGACATCTAGCTCATCTAGAGTTGTAGCTCACATAGCAGTTTCAGAGAGCTCAGGTTTGAGGCTACATTCATTAGCAAGAACCAATTACTCAGACAAAAGCTCTCTTCAGAAAAGTAGCTAAATATTATGCCAAGCCATTTTTTCCTTTGCAGAGAGCAGAAAAACAGGTAACCATGTAATAGGTCAAAACTGAAATTGCTATTTAGGCTAAAATAGCTTAGTTTATAGCCAGCTAAATACTGCAGAAAACTGTAATTCTAAATACTGATGTGAATGGGCTTTTGGCAAACCTATGTGATACGTCTACTCTACTGTCATGCTTGGTCTGACAGCTGCCATTGCGTGACAGTCATTTCAGAAAAAACGATTATTTCTTTTTCTCCTACGGGCAACAGTAATGTGTTTTTTACACATTTTGTAGTGTGTAAACTTCCTTTGCCATTTATAACAGTAAAAGCATATACATCTAGAAGAAATGCTACCTATATTTAAAAAGGGGAGGAGGGAATCAGAGATTAAAACACCAATATCATGCCAACCTACAAAAGTCACAAAATATTTGTTATTGCAAACTCTTGTTTTTGTAAAAGATACAGAAAATTTGTACAGGAAAATGAAGAAAAAGGTGACTGACATACAACTTTTCCCCACCAGACATACAGCAGATGCGTAAAGGGTTTAGATGATCTGGATGAGGGCATCGAGTCAGTCATCAGCAAGTTTGCAGATGACACCAAGCTGGGGGCAGATGTGGCTGGGTTGGAGGGCAGAAGGGCTCTGCAGCAGAACCTCGACCGCCTGGACAGATGGGCAGAGTCCAAGGGGATGGCGTTCAATGGCTCCAAGTGCCGGGTGCTGCACTTTGGCCACAACAACCCCATGCAGAGATACAGGCTGGGGTCGGAGTGGCTGGAGAGCAGCCAGACAGAGAGGGATCTGGGGGTGCTGATTGATACCCACCTGAACATGAACCAGCAGTGTGCCCAGGTGGCCAAGAGAGCCAATGGCATCCTGGCCTGCATCAGGAATGGTGTGGCCAGCAGGAACAGGGAGGTTATTCTGCCCCTGTACTCTGCACTGGTTAGACCGCACCTTGAGTACTGTGTCCAGTTCTGGGCCCCTCAATTTAAGAGGGACATTGAGATGCTTGAACGTGTCCAGAGAAGGGCAACGAGGCTGGGGAGAGGCCTCGAGCACAGCCCTACGAGGAGAGGCTGAGGGAGCTGGGATTGTTTAGCCTGGAGAAGAGGAGGCTCAGGGCAGACCTTATTGCTGTCTACAACTACCTGAGGGGTGGTTGTAGCCAGGAGGAGGTTGCTCTCTTCTCTCAGGCAGCCAGCACCAGAACAAGAGGACACAGCCTCAAGCTGCGCCAGGGGAAATTTAGGCTTGAGGTGAGGAGAAAGTTCTTCACTGAGAGAGTCATTGGCTACTGGAATGGGCTGCCCAGGGAGGTGGTGGAGTCGCCGTCCCTGGAGCTGTTCAAGGCAGGATTGGACGTGGCACTTGGTGCCATGGTCTAGCCTTGAGCTCTGTGGTAACGGGTTGGACTTGATGATCTGTGAGGTCTCTTCCAACCTTGGTGATACTGTGATACTGTGACAGTTGGGGTGGAATTCACCACAACTGAATTAATCACCTAAAGCATTACCAAATTGTACTTCTTAATGCATAGTCCTAATGCCTAAGCTCACCAGAGTTGCAGTAGAAGAGGCAGGTACCTCTGATAAGCAAATTTCTATTCTATCAGCCCAAATTAGATGAAGTAAATTTCAACTCTAGAGTTTTCACTTTTTTTTTTAATCCCACCTGCCAATCTCTATCTTTGAAACCAGGACTATGTCAGTATTCAGTATTTTAACAAAAAGCTCAAATAAAGCAGTGGAGAAAATTCCTTTCAGACGCAATGTCCTGCTCATCTTGCAGTTAGAAATAAGAGAATCAATATTTTTTTGTGATAGCTGCTTAGTTTTAACCCAAAATTTTGTAGTCTTTCACTGGAAAATGGGCAGGAAGGATAAAGGCCAAATACGTCCAAGAAGGAATTAATTTACAAAGAGAAGGCTGCACCGTGGGATGCTCCCTGGATCAGAGCCCACCACCTTTTCCCCTAGGTGTGTCAGGAGTCATTCTAAGCAATAAGGAATACAGCCATCACCAGCACCCTCCTGAAAGATAAGGCCCTCCGGAATCTGACTCATTTGCTACCAAAAATTGCACAATGGCTGAAGGACACGTACTTTCAAGCACAGCTAAACAAAATTATATTGTCTAATTTTTTTCTTTGTGATTAGAAAGAGGAAATGCAACTCAAACTAATGCTCTCTAGGGAGGGAACAATATCTGAAGCCACCCAAATGACAGCAGCAGCATCCCAGCGTGCTGTGTCAAACAGCACATGTTCTTGACTTCAGGAAATCTCGTATCAGTGGATGAGAAATGTAAAAGGCATTCATAAGCTCTATTAGGAGTTGGATCCTCAGCTGATTAAAAGAAAGGAGTCAGTTCACTGAAGTCAGTGCAGCTGCAATAATTTATATTAGCTCAGAACTCAGCCCTAAGCTTCTTTAATGCATGTGGTTTTATTTCTTAATAATTTATTAAGCATGGTTTAAAAGACAAATCATTGATGGTGATTCCTGTCAGAGAGAAAGCTTTCATGCTAGCTGCATTGTGTCTGACAAGGCAACACATACGGTGGTCCAGCTTCTATTGTACACAAAAGAACAGGATTCAATTGCTTAAACATTAGCATCTGTTGCCACTTGAAACATCTCAGGCAACCCCACCTGGTCTCCAGCTGCCTGTGTAGGAGGACACAGGTCTCTTGTAGGTCCTGCGACATACCTGTCAGCCACATACAGATGTCTTGAGTGCCCTGGGGCATACCAGGACACTTATGTTCAAGCTACTGAATCCCTCTGAAGGTCTGCACGAGTAACTGAAATAACATGCATTGTACAGCTCCTCTTGATTTGTTGTCTGCTGCTTTTACTCGTTTAAACAACCTTTGCTACCACACTTGAGTTTGGCAGCATTTTTCATAAAATAAATTCTAAAGCAGAGGGCTTGGTTTTTTTTGTGGGTTTTGCTTTTTTTTTTGTTTGTTTGTTTGGGTTTTGTTGTTGCTATTTTTTGGTTTTCCAGTGCTCTACCTATGCTTGGAGCTATGCAAGATATTTAATATTATGCAACTCAGCAGGTCAAAAATAAAGCAAAGAGGTAGTTCGCCTTTCTAACCCCTTGGCAGACTGTCATGTGTAAAAGCAAAAGCTTACTAAGGTGACAGATTTTATTTTCTACAAATAGAATTAATTCCCCCTAAATTTGGAAAAAGCATTCAGCACCAGACTGCACTTTTCTAGGAAACAAATGTAGGTAGGTGTACATATCTGAGGAAGGTGTGAAAGTTCTTAGAAGTGGATGGGATCTACAGCTCAATTTACACATAGCATAAAGTACCGTATTCCACCTCCTACCAAAGGGTGCAGATCTGCTCCAAATCCATGTCACATCTGATGGACAATGTCCCATGCATTTTAAGCCACCCCTAACTACCGTAGATACTTGTTTTTAGGCAATCATTATGTGTCCAAACAGTAGAGCCCAGAGAACTACATGCCCATCCTGAAGAAGCTACTTAAGGCTGAAATCCAGTAATACAGGAACCAAGGAATATTTTATGTGTCCTATGGTGCCTCAAATGTTCACTGGAGCTGAAATACATGACACAGGACTTTCAGATTAGTCCATGGCCAGAAGTTAGTTCAGATAACTTAAGTCATCTTAAAAATCATGTTCAGTCAACTGTACTTAAATCACTGCATCACTGCTAATCACCCTGGGCACCTTTTACAATCAGTAGACAAAAGTGAGCACTTTTACAATTCAGTTCATCAGATGTATTACAGGTGGGTAAACCATGCTATTATATGATGCACATTTCCCCCCATTTTAAGGGTAACTGATATATGAACATCCACAGTGAAGGCTGCATATGGCTAGATCAATCTCTACAATTTCATATTTAAAAATGGGTGGTTAAGCAAACCTTTTGGTCTAGTCTTGGCTTATTAATAAATAGATTTGCTAATGCTGTTGTGAGTGTTCTAGCCAAATATTTTAACAAACTAACTGTGTTTGTAAACCAGGATTTGCTTTATAAGGTCAATGCATTTTTAATATACTGTGTACCTGATGACCTGACACAAATGTTTCTTATTTTGCAGTTTATCTTGGCAAATGAGAATTTCATACTATGTACTGCAGAGATCCACTTGACCTTTAACCCAAAAGGCACTGGGAAAGACTTGGAAGATCTTCTCTAATTCATTCAGCTGTGCTTGATTTTCTGCTGGTATTTTATAAGTTTTGCAAACCTAGCCAGGATGATATTCTGACCTTTCTGCAGGCTGGCTGCTCCTCCTTGTTGAGTGCAAAGCTTCCATTGCCCACTGAACTGAGAAAATTCTTGGAATTACTGAGGTCATACCTCCATGCCTGCCCAAATTTTTCTTTTCTCTCTCTCTCTCTTTTTTTTAATATTTAGATAATCTTCACGTGAATGTTCTTTGAGAACCATAACTTCCAGTATAGCCACCTCCATCTCTCTTAGAGCAGCAAAATCAAGTTCAAGTTGCCTTAATAACAAAGTCAGTATAGCTCTCAAAAAAATAATTAATGAATTCCTATGGGTTTGCTTTGGAAGAGGTGCTGGATTTAAATATTAAAGACTCAACAGTATTAAAGGCTACAAAACAACAATATCATTGAATTGAATAGATTCAAGGGAACATTTTGATATATAATTTATATATGTAAATTATTTAGTACTTATGCAAATTAGTCTATTATGAAGCACCCCTGTGCTGTGAATGGCAGTTCAGTCCACGGACTCATCAGCTGATAATAAAATAAATATTGAGATAAAATTTGGGTTTAGTTTAAATTTATGTATACTGGTGGCATTAAGCTGCAGAGAATGTTCGAGAGCACAGTTTCCTTTTGTACTGAAAATCAATTTTAAAAGCCATCTATGCATTTAACAAAATGGTTTTAATACTGTGAATGTTCTGAAATAAATCTCCATCAGAATTACAATTTATACCATTACAAGCTTCAATTGAACTATTAGGATTTTATTTTGTACTTAGTATTGTACATGAAAAGACTTTTCTGCCCTGGCGATCTAAGCATCTAAACGGGCAATATAAATAAAATAAAGTCTAGTCTGAATTAGAGATAGGTAAAGGCTGTCACAATACCAGGCATGATCAGAAAAAAAACAAACAAAAAAATGAGAACCACAGACCATCCTTCTCTTCAAAACAGTTAAGGGAAAATGCTGCTTTGCCCAATTACAATAAAGGAGTGAAAGGCAGACCTTACCGATATTGAGCTATCATTATTACCATAGAGTTATCTGTGTATTCACCTGGTTCACTGTTTTTAAAAGAAACAACAGGACTGTACTAGTGAAACATATTTTTTTTTCCTGGAAATTACCTCCTACTCACTGGGTGGATATTTCAAGGTATTATGAACAACATTCAAGTCTGGGGGTGCAATGAAACTTCTTCTTACGATGTCAAGCAAGATGTATGTTGGCAACAACATCAAACATCATGGGTCAAGTACTTTCCTTGTGCTGTCCCTAGTAGGTCACTACTAGGTAAAACAATACACAGATTAAAAGCTTGTAAGTTGCATACATTTTAAACAGGAGCTTTCCAAAAGCATAAGAATGGAGGAGCACACGGATTTCATGGGCCATCAAGTCTGCATGCCAACTGTCTAATTAGGATTTTCTGTCCTTTCTACTGGAATAACCTTCGAAAGCTATACCAGAACTTAATTTTCATATCTTTCTTTTTTTCAATGTTATTCATTAGTCTAGAGCATTCTTCTCCCTCTTTACTTTCCATCTACATATTCTTTCATTCATGTTATTTGGAGTAATCACATTGTCTTTACAATTCCACTCCACTAAGATCTGCAAGTTATAGTCTTTCTTTCCCAATCAAGCCCTTCAAAGCTTTGTGCCACAGAAGTAAGAGCCTTCTTCTGGTAGTGGAAATTTGTTGACTGCTCTGTCAGAAGATCACAAATTTCTTGCATTCCAGCAACATTCATAAAATATTTCTTTGTTTTCCATATGATCAATAAGGTGATTTTCCCCTCTCACACAAATGTTCCCATGCTGTAGGAAGTCAAACTGTTTAGCTGGACTTTACTTCTAAGGTAATTTCAGAATGAAGGACTCAATATAGCCAAAAATGTAAAAAAAAAAATAGTCAATAAATAATTCTGACTGTATCTCTGTATGATAATTATTTAATTTATTTTCCACAGCTACTCACAGCACATACATATCTGAGCTTGAACTCACTTCCATAGCAATAACAAAGACAGTGTCACTGACCTTTTTAGACAACTTCAAAATGGTTATTGAAGTTTTTAATGCACAAGCACCCAGAATCATTGGCAAGATAGCATCACATTCACAGCTCTCCTAGGAAATCAAGGGAATGGTGCAAAAATGACAGAAATAATACCTCCTGGGAAGAACTTTCGATGTCAGTTACCTGATTTTGCTGCCAGTCATGAATATAGTTATGAAGAAACTTCACTAACACACCTATATTGCAATTATCTCTGAAAAAAACCAGTGTGATCCAACAGCCTCCAAGGTAAATCCAGCTTGCACTGAATAATCACTGATGGCTATGCAGTTGAGGACACTTCTATTTCAAGAAGTTGGGAAGGCGGAATCTTGTTCAGACAAAGTTCACTAAGGAAAGCAAAGAGCCTATTCCAAATCTAGCAAATTTTTATGCCCTCTTTTACAAAACAAATATCCTCATTGTGCTTCTTTTCCATCCAGTGTCTGCACTCAAGGCAGTAACAGAAGTGCTGAAGTGCATCTATGACAAGCCAAAACAGTATCAGGACAAGATGGAAATCCTGTGAAGACAATGCACTTGGGGATTTTTTCAAATAACAGATGCAGAAATACTCAAAAATTTGTCTCCTCCTCTTTAACAAAACAATCTGTAAAGGCCCAGTTGTGCAAGGTCAAAACACTGACACATTTGCATGGAAGGACACTATCTTGCACTGTTTGATGTTCAGCATGTTGTTCATTAAAATCTAATTGATCCTGTGGGAAAGTGTAAATAAAACTAAGAATTACTCATGTTTAGAAATTGGTCAACCACTTGTTCTGTGTTGAATTCTCATTCTGTAGTAGACACACATCTTAGAATGGAAGAAATGTAACAGGCTGACCAGTGCACAAAGCATTGGTGTTTAGTACGTTAACTCGAAAATATTCCTTTTCTCTTAGCTTTAAAATTGTAACATTGTGCTATAAATAATACAGAAAATTTACTTCCCATTAAAAACTGCAGTCCCAGTGACTGGCTACTGAGTTCTGTGAAAGTCTAGTTTGGGTGAGGAAGGGTTCAGGAATAATATAGTTGATGATTACCAAACATTGTAATATTGACCTAAAAAAAAATCTCATCAAACTGTAAAGATTCAGTCAAGAGAATAAATAAACTCTGATATTACATGAGAATGCGAGTTCTTATTGCCATCATTTTCCATGTGTTATCTTCCCTCTCTTTAGACAGCTAGATACTGGTAGCAGCTTTAGAAGTGACAGTCTTCTTTACAGTTAAATTTACTGCCCATTTGCAAACTTTTTCCTCCTAGAATAGTATTATTTCTAAAGACTAAAATAACCTCCCATCTTATTAGGAGTTTATCATTTTGGTATTGAGAGGAAAGGAGATGTGTCTTGATACTTGGACCAATACTTTCCCTGGCATAAATCTAAAGATAAGCTTAAATGTTTACCTGAGATCCAGAAGATACAAAAAAATAAACCCAGTCAGGAAATGCACTTGGAGCCAACTGGAATTCTTTCCAAAGTCACTGTAGACTTAAGCCAGTGTTAGTTCTCCTAACATGATGAAACTAGATGAAAAGTGTGCAGGAATTTAAACAAATATGAGTGAGTCAACAATTACTGGCCACTTATGATAAATTATCATTTATGACATGTGTCTAGTTAAAATAACAGGCCAGCAGGAAATGATATTTTTCTTTGCTTTTCCCCTTCCTTTCCCTTCCCTTCCCCTCCCCTTTTCACATGCAGTACAAATTTAAGGAGAGAGAAGAATACTGTTCACATCATTCTGGTGCTAAGATTTTAACTTTCAGCTTTTTTGACTCCTTTTGGGCAAAAGTATGAAAGAGAAATAAATCTTTAATAGTTGATATGAACACAGAGTGAAGAGAGGAACTAATACTATGCTAGTGATCTAATGCTGTCCATAAATCAGTAGAAAAGAAGAGGGGCCATTGTCGTATGTCTCAGGCATTGCTACAAAGTAGGTTGGAGAAAGAAGATCTATCCATAGGCAAAGCTATATACCATGTATAGTGTTTAATCTATTTTTTTTTTTATTTCCAGAATTTTCTGAGTAGTGCTTGATGAGAAGATGACGACAGAAAGAGGAAGGGAGAGATAACAAAGACTCAAGAAAAAACCTTTCCAAGCTTCATTAGGGATTTAAGCAGTGACCGTAATACCGTAACATTGCCAAATGCATGCACAACACAGCCTGGAACACCCATGCTGAGCAGAGGTGTGCCCTTTGGGCCGCCTCTCTGAGAGTAGGATTCATGATATTCAGTTGTTCCTCTGCCACTCAAACTGCCTTGATAGGTCTCAATGTTTCTGAATGGGATTCACAAGTTGCAGGAGTGAGGGGATAGAGCAACTAAGTCAGCCAGCAAGAAATGTCAAGGACAGAGTGTAAATTTTCATTTACATTGATTTAAAAATGTATGCCTATGCTGCAAACCTGGCATTTCTGTAAAATGAAGATCTAAATTTCTAACCTCCATCTGGAGCAGGAGGGAAAACAGTATGCAGAGTGGGTGCCGACAGACACCCACCGTAACAAAGGTCAGGTGAGACTGCAACATAGACATTTTTCCAAATTTTAAGAATTTTTTGTCCTTAATCAAACCCAAACACATACAACACTAACTTATACCAAAAATATATGCTATTAAGGAAAATAAAGCTTGCTTATTTGTTTAAAGTTCCTTTCCATACAACAACCTTTTTGCTACCAGACTGAGAAATCAATGAACAAAATATATTGGCTGGGATATTAAATTACATTTTTTGCTGCTAAATTAACTTGGGGGGGGGGGAGGAGAAGTCACCAAGATTCAAAGGAAGACTAATAAATTACATTTAAATGTAAATGCTATCTTGACAATGAAACAATTTTGACTTTTTTCTTGAAATAACCTTAAGCCTCATCCAGAATTTCAGTCTGTCAAAACGTGGACATGGGTAAGATTTAATTGATCAAAAGGATATTTCTACACTAGATTTCCTTGTGACAAAACTCAACGGTTTCTACAAAGATTTACTTGAAATTATTCTTCAGATATGAACATTTTGTAGTGATAAATACACTTTGTGAAAATGACACTTATGAGAAAGGTTTATTGTGGACTCTCTACTGGGTGTTAGAAAACCTCTCTGTGATCAGTATCTTATATAACCTGTTACTAGAAACTAGACAAACTACTGAAGTGATAGCATCTGGCATATCCTGTGTGTCAAATTACCATTATCGTCTGAATATGCTGAGAGATAACTACATCGTTGACTTTTCTTCCTGTGAAGCTTCATATAAATATTTTTATTATTATTACAAATAACATAAAGCCCAACAGAATTCAACCTGCATGACTTTCTTTTTTTCTGACCTATGTTAAGGACAATAGAATGCTGACTGATTACCAGAAAATACTGTAAGACATTTCCCTAGTGTCTCTTTTTTTCCCCTTTCTACCTATATCTGTAATTAGTTTCCTGGCTGTTTGGTAGTCAAGCAGTTGTATTTCATCCAAACCATACCTGCTTTTTTTTTTTTTTTAATGATTGCTACTGTCACAGTTTTAAGACTAGTGTCTTAATTGTAAATTGTAAATAAAAGATTTCTAGAGGATTCAGTGAGTCCAAGGGGATGGACTCTCAAGGGGTTGAACAAAATATGATAAATGTTTATCCCAACCCATTGGTGTAAAGTTTCTATATAGTTTCAAGCACACCTTGTTCTGGGCTCTCTTCTTGCTTCCTTTTCTCTGTCTCTCCCTCTGGCCTTGCTTGACTGTCCTCCTTATCTTTGTTTGGGTTATGGGTAAGAACGCTGGGACTGGGGAAGGGATAATATTGTATTAGCTGGTAACAGCCCCTGGGCTTTGTCCAGGGGGGCAGCTGGGTTATTGTCTAGTTGTATATGTATATATTTATTTGTATGTGTTTATTACCTTTAATATTTGCCTACTTTTGTGACTAATAATTTCATTTTACTTCCGAATCCTGGGTAAGCACGGTAATTTACTCTTTGAGGGGTAAATCCCAAATCTGTGTGGTGCAAAACCACCATGGTTACATAACATTGCCTTGTTGATTTGCAATACACAATGCCCTGTCTCCTCTAATAGCTCTGCTTAACAGGACAGGTGTTTGTTTCAAAAGCCATGGGCAGCAAGGTGAAGCAATACTTCTTGCTTTTTTGAAACAGGATTTCTAGAGAAGTGGCAGAGTTACCACCTGTAGAGGTGTTCAAATAACTAGTAGATGTGTCACTACAAGTAATGGTCAAATGGTCATGGAGATGTTTGGTAGAAGATTGGACTTGATCTCAGAGGGCTTTTCCAACCTTAATGACTCTATGAACCTTTGTTGGTTGGTTGGTTGGTTTTCCTTGCATCTTCCATAGTTTTTCAACCATTCAACTTAAGAGGGAGAAAACACATATTGCTGTCATCATCCAGTTATATTGCAAACTACAACTTTACACCTAGGAGACAGGAGATCAGGACAAGGTCTGCAGAAGGTCATATTCTATGACAGGAAATATACCTGAAATGGACACTGAGTAAATACTTGTTTATACATTGCACTCAAGAGTCATGTGGTGAAGCCTGCAGCTATTTAAAGAACACAGAACATGCAACCAGAAGGAGACCTGAACAGGTGGAAGGCTAAATGGAAGAGCAGCAAATGGGAAATCAAAAAAGAATCTTGAAGCTAAGGTTGAAGACTTTGTTGCAAAAGAAAGCACAGTCTGGTGATAGACTCTTGGGAAAGGATATCATGGTCAGAACAATAAACTGTTTCTAATAAATGTCAAAGCATACTCATTTATGGAAAGTGAAGATAAATCTTTTTTGTGAGCAGAACTACTGGCACTTGTCTGCCATATGCATTAAAATAACAAGTTTGTTGAGCGATAGCACCTTTTACTCCTAGCTACAACTCTAGCCAAAGTCACATCCAAATATTTGGAAACATTGTAATCACAGCTTCATCTTGCTAAAGAAGAACTAGGAAGATCAGACCTCAGCCAACAATTTTCTGATGCTTGATTGCCATCTGCTCTTTCTTCACTTTCTTGAGCTGTGGTCCCCGTCACAAAAAAACACTTGCTAAGGGAAGGACTTTGTTTAAAACTGAAGTGGAATTTGCTACAGGTTTTGTTGGCTGGTGTGTTAATTTCAAAAGTACCCAGTTGGCTAAAAGTACTTTGCTTGACCATGATCTCAGTCACCAATAGAGTGCACACATTTTGTTAGCTTCCTTCCAGTTTCAGATTAATTTCCTAAAGACTTTATGCCCTTTTTTTTTTAATGTCTGCTCAGTAACTTTTGTAATTGGTAGTCAATGTCAATTAAATTCAGGAAGTGATAGAGGTCCTAGGGATAGCAAAATTGCATAAGACTTAAGGACATTGTACAATAGAAGAAAGCTGGAGTAATGCATTGCTGAAGGAAAGACAATAACAACAATTTGACCACTGTTACATCTTGCCACAGAACAGTGGGTTGGTGGTGGGTTGCCAAGTGTACTGGGTTAAGACTGAAGAAGGCTGGAGAAAACTGAGAGTGATGGCAGCCAGGGGCAGGGGAAGAGGAAAGAAAGGAGTAGGGTACTAAAATCTACCAAAAAAAACCCAAAACAAAAAAAAAAACAACAGACTTTATTAGTCCCACTGCACACAAACCTCCTCATTTTGATAGTTTGTTTCACTATTGTTGTTTTTTAATGCAAATGAGTTATCTACATTTGAAATTTATGTTTCTTCACTTGCTTATTTACTAGGTATGAGTTGCAGGCAAAACTGCTGAATTTACTGGAGCTTGTTGTCACTCTCTTGCACAGTTCCACCAGGCCCAAATGTCCTGCTTTACTTACCTTTAACACGTCATGTCCCACATGTAAGTAATTCCCTGGACGGCTCATGCCATTCAAGGCATTCCCAAGAGTAGGCAGAGACCTGAAAATGTCTCTAGGAGATAACAAGCAGCCACCTCAGAGCACAGACCAGAGATTTAGAAGAAACCTCTGCATGTAGGGAGAGTGCCTATGTCCCCATCCCAGAAGAGTTTCATCCACTAGCACACTATTTTCTGCCTCTAAAGCTCCATGATTACCCTCCAAAAATTGATTAAAAATGACTAGAAGTTTATCTAATTATAAAATGACTGCAGTGAAATTGGAAGTGGAAAACCACCTCCCAAGTTAACAACTCTTCTGCTGAGAGACACATTTTATGTGCACTAGGCTGGAATGAGTTAAAAAAGCTGTGCCATGAAAGGTACAGACTATATACAACTGCAGAAACCCACTTCACTGCAGCAAACTTTCTAAGTCCTTGGCCAAATAGCCACAATAAGCCTACTGTAAATAATTAAAAGGCTTCTTTGTTTCCTTTCTAGTTTGTGTGTTGTAAGGTCAGTTTATTGTTGTTGGGTGGCAAGTTATAAGGATTTCCTAGGCCAGCTCATTTATTTTATTTGGCTATTGGGCCTTGTTGCAGTTTGGAAATTTCCTGATTTCAGTTGTATTTTCTGGGCTGCTTTCAGAGGCCTTTGAGCATAAGCAATCTAAAGGAGGAAGCTGTAATGATTAATAGAGAACTGTGGCTGTTAGCACAAGCCTCACACAGCAGCTCTGCTGTCACCCTTGAATTTCTGCCATCTTTCATCAGCATTTCACAACCTTTCTTTCTTCTGACATCATGAAGCAAAGGTAGCTAAAAAAGTGATGTGGGAGACCAGGAGATGAAAATCAGAGATCATGTATTAATAACAAGTTTATGAGTCTTCATGACCCCACAGAAAGACAACATCATTTTCCACAACATATAGGAAAAAAACACTGAGAAGGCCTATACAAATGACCCAGACATATGACAGAGACCTACAGCAGAAGAAATGATCAACCAAAGCTCTTCTTGGTCACTGAGTAGGCCCTTGTCCTTGAATCCTTTTCCCTTCTGATAGTGTAGAGGGGAGGAGATGTAGAAGCAGGGTTAAGAACTAGAAATACTGGTGAATACATTATCAATGGCTCCTGGAAGGATGTTCTGATGATGGAGACCTGAATTTTTTTTTAATGTTATTTATTTCAGAGCAGTTCACTTGATACACAAAGTGAGCACAACATAGCACTAGTATTTGTTTTATCATTTGCTAGAGTAAAAAGGTCTTTAAGAAAATGTTTAATAATATGGTGAAAAGTTTCTCATTCCCCAGTCTGCTTTTGCTTTTCAGCCACACTGATTCTGTATCACATGTTCAAAAATGAACCATAGATTTCCTCCTATCTTCAAAGAAAAACATGATTATTCAGGCCAAAGAACAGATGAGGCAATTCATAGTGAATAAGTCACAACCCAGCACAATTTCATTCAGTTTGTGTCCTTTCAGCTCTGACAGCTGATGCTGCCAGTTAATACAAACTGTGCCACTGCCTCTGTGCTACAGTCATAGTTTGCAGGCTGAAATGTTGAACTGATAAACAGGTTTTGCTGTTTGCCATGTGCTCCTACATTTGCTCATCCATCTGGATTGATATGCCTAGCAAAAGATTAGCTCAACAGGCCCTTGATCCTTTGCAAAGGCCTCTAGGCAGTTCCGTCTCACACACAATAAATAATAAATAACATTAATGGAATGCCAAGAATGTCATTAATAATTTCCAGATATGTAATTCATATTTAGAAACGTTTCAGACATTGTAAAATGCTCAAGTACCAATGACACAGAAATGTTTTTCTGAGTGTGTGGCAAAGAAACCCTGGTCACTACAAACATGTCACGATTGTTGGGGTATTTTTAGTTGCAATGTCTTTTTTTCTGTTCTTTAACCTGACACTAATTAGAACTGACTGAGAACTTGGCAGTTCAACGTTGATAAGAACTGAGCTTATAACTTAAAAGCCCATAGCCATGAACAAGGCTACTAAGGCTGATAAAAGTAGTCCATGTGAAAAAAGGACACTCTAGAGCTAATAAATCAGTCACTACATATGGTCTGAATGTGAAATCAATTGACAGCAAATGTGTCCATGGAAATCTGTGTGGAGGACAGTCACTAATGAATCACCACTGAGAGGAAGAATAGTCTTCATGGAGAAGGTTATTAATGTTGTTCTCCAACACTGAAACACAAAATAGCACTGGAAGCTGTACACATAAAGAGATGAACAATCAAGTTGTGCCTCCTCCTGTGTTGGGGGCAATTTAGTAATAATTTCTCTCAGGCTATTTAAAACTCTTCTTTCAGTTACTGAAGCAGGACAATAAGATTTCTCAAATCAAAATCCAATTCTTTTTAGTCACTTAACCAGCTCAGCTGATGCAAGACTATTTTTGTTCTGTCATCTTGCTTCCATGATATGAGAAACAGATCTGCCACTCTGTAAATGGAAAAAGGCAAAACCAGTTTTACAGGTTAATTCCTGAAATCCACTAAACACTCCTAGCGATTTTGGACACCTAAAGATAAGCCCATAGTTAAAACACCTTTGTAATGGCCAGAGTACCAATATTTTCTAAATTGTACATGGCAAAACATTGGCAGCAGCATGGATCTGGGAATTCCACGTGCCTAGAAGGAACTCCCTGTCAGCTGGGAAGAGTTGGATCAGGATTCTGTCCGAAAGAACAGTTATTTAAATGAAGGCGTCACTAGGCTCACAGCATAATCAAGAGGGATGGTACAATCAATGGTTCTCAAAATATAGCTTATCCAATTCCCTTTAACATGATTATTGTCAACCCATGCAAGGTATTACCTCCTGGTACACACACCAGTTGCCGCTCCAATAATGTATGGATCTCTAGTACTGTGTGGGTCCTGTGTTACTATAAGACCTCTTGGGTAGCACAAGGCATTTAAATTTAGGTACAAAAAAATCTAGAGGGGTTTTCACCTGATGAAAAATGGATTTTCACTTTTGAGTGTGTGCTAGTGCTGCCTGGGGGAATTTCAAAATAAATTCCCTTCTAGAGGGCCAAGTTTTATTTTCAGTTTAAATAAGTTTAACACTAAGAATCCTTGGAGTATTTCCAAATACCATGATTTGGGTTCCCAAATATTGCTGGCAACCATCTGAGACTTCAGGGCATTCAAAATGTCTGCTTAGAACGTGCAGAGGAGATCTTTGCACTTTTACAACACATTTGATTCAGTTGTCTCAATCCACGAGGTCAAGGATTTAAATTTAGTTATTTTTGATGATGCTTTCTAAGTTACATACATGAGCTGATCCAGTGTCTGGTCACTGAAATCTTTTGATGTATTGGGTTTTGCTAACCTGGAGTTAATTCTCTGCAAAGCATCATTCTTGTGCGGTGTTTTGCTGCAGTATCTGATAACACACCAGTGTTTTGGCTACTGATGTACAAGTATCCAGACTGTGTTTTTCCAACATTTCCCTGCCTCCTTGGGAGAGAACACAGCCAAGCCAGCTGACCCAAACTGCCCAAAGGAGTATTCCATACCATATGATGTCAGCTCAGATATAAAAATGAAGTTAAAGAATGAAGGATATTCATCCATGGCATCTGTCCTCCAGAGGAACTACTATACACAGAAGTCCTGCTTCCCAAGACCAACTCTTCTGCTTTCGTTCGTATGTGCAGTCTATCACTTGTGTTTACCATTGTTACTAAATTGCTTCTATCTTAAAACTGGCTTTTGTTATATTTTGCCCTCTTCCCTGTCCATCTAAGAAGGGGAATGATAGAGCACCTTTGGTGGGCATGTGACTCCCAGCCAGGGCTAAATATTAGGAGGAAGTTCTTCACAGAGAGAGTGATTTGCCATTGGAATGGGCTGCCCAGGGAGGTGGTGGAGTTGCCGTTCCTCGAAGTGTTCAAGAAAAGCCTGGATGAGGTGCTTAGTGCCATGGTCTAGTTGATTGGCTAGGGCTGGGTGATAGGTTGGACTGGATGACCTTGAAGGTCTCTCCAATCTGGTTGATTCTATGATTCTATGATTCAAACCACCACATGATGTTAAATCCCATAACAATTTTCATAAATGCCCCTAACCTAAAATCCACTCCTCTCCTCACTTAAACAGCACTGATTAGTTCATTTCTGGGACATCACACTGTTCTGATGCTCTTGTTATCTGCACCAAGCTGTTCAGCAAACGCTATGGCACTAGCTGAGTCTCCAGCTTCATACAATTTCAGAAGCCTTTTCTGTAGCATGTTCATTTTGAGAAGGGGAAAAGGCTTCCCAGTCTGACTTACACAAAGTTCAGTGGGAATTATGCCACTTTGGCCAAGGGGAGCAGCTTCCTTTTCCAAGATACAGTTACTGCTGCAAGAAAAACATGGATAATTCTTTGGGAGTGTATGCTTACATTTTTCAGTCTTACACATGGAGGTTGGTATGGAAATGTAATTGAAAACATAAATAATAAATGTATTACTGGCACAGAAGTTAGATGTAGCTTCTTGAGTTGTTGGATTATGCCTGTGGGAACAGCAGGGTGGCATATTTTTCATGTGGTTTAAAATCCAAGCTGTTTTAAATATTATTGAGCACCAAACACATTAGTAACTGAAGTCCATTAGGCTTCCTAAGAATTTCCTTCTTGGGTTGGGCCTGGGACTAGCCAACTAAAACCACACTAGTCTACTTATCCTTCTGGAGTTACTTAGTAGATTTCTAGGCTTTCTGACGTGCTCATTTCCATGCTATCTGACAAATAACAAATTTATTCTTGTAATGTAGCCATCCTCCTTCAGCAAACATACCATTGAGGTTTAGACGGTCTTGTTTAAATCCTATAGGAAGTCAGTAGCAGGACTTGGAACAGAGGCTAGGTCTTTTTAGGCCTAAATTTGTATCTGAACCACAAAACATCTCCTATTTCATGCCTTGATGACTCATTCATTCGAAGAAAACTTTTTCCCTTGTATTGGCAAATGAAACCCAAAAGACAGGATCATGATTTCTCTCACTGGATTCTACTAACTACCTGGTAAATGTCTTCAGTATCAAGGGTCTGAGAAAGCAAACTGAGTCCAACCCTGTAGAAGCAAAAAAACGGCTAGCTGCCTCTGAGCCTCAAAAGGTTCAGAGGTTCAGTTTGGAGACCTACCAAAAAGTTCAGATATTTGTGCAGAGTTTATCCAAACGGTCTGAACCCTCAAGAATGCAGACATGGGCCTCCTGAGAACAGACGTTTTAGCTAAATTTCCATTCATTTCTGTTTCCTTTTATACCAGAAATACAACAAAAACTGCCTTTGTTTTGGGTTTGATTGTTTTTTTCCTGACAGCTCTAAGTGGAGCCAGAAGCATCAAACAGAAGAACAGATTTACACTGAAGTGAAGTGCAGTAGGGAGCTTATAAAAACTCATCAAGGTTTCATTCGAATTTCTGAGTGTGTGTATGTGCTTGTGCATGCACACATATGCATTTAACTTATTTTCAGTCTATACTCAGTGGCCCATTCAGAGGGGATGTTGTTACATATTGCTACAGTTAATTTCATCCATCCTCAAAAGATGAGAAAGTAGTCACTTGGTACCCTAACAGGTTGCTATATGAATATTTTTCGTTAAGCACCAAGAATCTGCTCCATTCAGAAATTGCTTTCAATACCCAGTTGCCTTCACAGGAGGCACCATTAAGGAAACTACAGCTATCAAGGGTCAACTTAGGCAGGTTGAGTATGCTGCCTACTCATCTGCCTGTCTGGGGGTGGATGCTGCTGAGTGTTCAGGGAGCAGTTGCAGAAGCACTTGTTAGTACTGTTGTCTTTAAGTCACGTACTCTAAAAAGTCACAGAATTAGCTTCATTCATTCACTCTTAGTAAGTCAAGACAAGGTACCATGGCCTGCAACAAACCATAGATGTAGGACCTTTTCAAAGTATTTCATAGCATAAGATTGTAAAATGCCATCCACTACTCGGAGTACTAATTTGTTTTTCATACTTATGAAAGATAACAGGGCTTTAATTTTCTTTGCTTTATCTCTTCTTTTTGATGTTTATTCTTCCTTTTCACATGATTCATAAAATACTGGGGAAAAAAAATCCTACCTTCAGATACTGAAACACTTGAGAATCCCACTTCAAAATTCATCAAAGTGGGCAAGTTCTCAGGTGAATGTTTGCTAGTGAATGTCATCAGCAACACAGATCTTAACCAGCAGTAGAAGGGGAAGCAAGGTGTAGCATCCTTTTGGAGCTTCTGCAATCCACAGGAAATGAGAGAATGAAAATTCTTCAGATTTCAAACCAAAGAAACCCCAAGAGGTATTAGATTAGCTTTAACTTTTGAGAGTGTTGCTCACAGATGTGTGACTAGTAAACTGGTGCCATAAGCTCACACTCTTTTCTTAAAATTTTTGTGGTTTTAATAAAATTATAGAGTAAATGTCCTGACCTTTTAATCCTTTGCACCTTTAAACGGCCTAAGTTTGTGAAAGTGAAAAAAAGGAACAAAAGAAAATATCTAGAAATTTATACCACCCTGTTTAGGAGATGTGCAGACAAATCTTTCTCAGCTTTTCAAAATAACTGGTTTTATTCAAGCATTTTGAGCCTAATAGCCTTAACACATTGTACAAAAATATTTGCTCAGGTTCATTGTTCACAAGTGTTTTCCTTTCACTCCTCCCTCCTCCTGCCCCACACTTTCTCTGTTTAACTAAACACATAGGAAATTAACAAAGTCTGTGACCTAACAAGTGGCAATTCATAAATTCATTAGATTAAAAAAGACTAGTAACACAGCAATTCCTTTAATAGGTTTCCTTCCAATCTCTAATTTACATTTCTGTCTGCCCTGGCAAAGATATTACTTCGTTAAAGCTTTTTTTTTTTTTTTCCCCTCCTAAATTAGAGAAATTTTAATGACTTCTCTTATTTATTGCTTCCATATGCAAGTAGTTATCTTTCTTGCAAATGGAAATGAGACCCAAAATTGCAACAAATGGGGCCAAGCCACTGAGTGCATATGTTCCTTTTTGGAGAAAGTACACATGCCTGATCGAATTAACTTTAACCTCTCTGTCCATTGAACAGACATCCTCTAATGTGGGGGCTTTTAAAACTGTTCTCGTTAAATTTATTTTGAATCGCTGAGAACACTCTATCACGGTTTCAGCAAATAACCTCTGATAATATTAAACACCTGGTAAGCGAGGTACCCAGGGGACCCTGTGCTGCTGTGTTTGACCCATGACCTCCGGCAGTGAAGTTCGGCCCTTGTGATCCACTCAGATTCAGACAAGAAAGTTATTCTGAGGGAAAACACCTGCTCACAGGGTCTGACCCCAAGCCAGTGCACAGTTGAAAAAAGTCAGCTGGGTAGAAAGAGACCAGAGCCCTATGCAGGTGTTTCCTACAGCACCACACATCTGAAAAACAAGGGACTTCAGCAAGGCCTTTGACACTGTCCCCCACAGCAAACTGCTGGCTAAGCTGTCAGCCCACGGCTTGGATGGCAACACTCTGTGCTGGGTGAGGAACTGGCTGGAGGGCCGAGCCCAGAGAGTGGTGGTGAATGGTGCCACATCCAGCTGG
>WAAF01005855.1:172019-187196 GCA_013400475.1 Tricholaema leucomelas
GGTGAGGAGAAAGTTCTTCACTGAGAGAGTCATTGGCTACTGGAATGGGCTGCCCAGGGAGGTGGTGGAGTCACCATCCCTGGAGCTGTTCAAGGCAGGATTGGACGTGGCACTTGGTGCCATGGTCTAGCCTTGAGCTCTGTGATAATGGGTTGGACTTGATGATCTATGAGGTCTCTTCCAACCTTGGTAATATTGTGATACTGTGATACTGTGATAAAGTGGGTAGCAGCTAGATGCTCCCTTAGCTGTTTGTTTAGGTTTGCATATCTCGAACTTCTCTTGGTGGGTGCTGAAGCAATGAAGAACCTAATGGTTCTGCACCTCTGAATCTTCTGAAACTTAAGAGTTGGTTGGCACAGACCTCCAGCCTGGTGCACTCAAATTCAACTTACATGGTGGCAAAAGACAAACGTGGAGGATTCATCTGTTCTTTCCCACCTGAGGCCTTTATTAATGTTTCTATTTTTAGAAACAGAAGAAAATGAAAAAGAAAATTGATTTCTTCCTCCTCAGGAGAGTCTCTTTGGCTCTTATTTTACTCTTACTGTGATGTCCTGTAATCTGCCCATATTTGAGGAATGCATTGTAAATGAGGAGTTAAAGGCAGCAACAACAGAAACTCCCGCTAGGAAAGAGGAAGAGGTAAATCCTTCCCTAGTTAAATTAAGGTTTTTGCAGCATTTTATTTTATGCAGTGCAATCATGATTCTTTTTAAGCAGAGTGGGGCACACTTTCATTCATTTTTTTTCAGTCAAATGTCACATTACTCATTTTTGTCAACAGGTCTGAACAGTGACAGGGTAATGAGAGGAAAATATTTAATCTATCTTTTTATTTATTGAGTGAGTATCACAAAATAAGATGACAGGGATGGAAACCTAACCCTTTTGAAATTCTTCCTTTAATTTCTTCATACACTTTTCTCTAAGGTCACTGTTGGATTGTAAGACTTGAATGTCACTCACTCACACACCCAAGGGCTGTCAACACACCTCCATTCACCTGATGAGAGCACCTTCAGCTGGCATCAATAAACTCTCTCCATTTCCAACAGTCTCAGGCTCTGGAGCTCTCAGATATTAAACAGCCAACTCTGGACCACTTAAAAAGAGACGGACAGCAGGCAGAGGGGGAAAGGAATGGCTGTTTCTCTGCAAGAAGAATTCAGCTACGACTTGTCAGAATTCATTTCAGCTTTGCTTTTTATAGCCTTCAGATCCAAATTGCTTTCCATCACTCTGGTGAAGGCAGGATTTGTATGCTGGTCCTAGAAGTGAAAGGTCAGTGCAGAGTGTGTTGCACAACCAGTCTCATTAATACAACTGGATTAAAAAAAAAAAAAGGGCAGAAAAGAAGAAGGAAAGAAAGGAAGACAGAATTATTGGCAAGCAACTATTTGCCTTCATCTTTTGCCCAACATCTTGGGCCTGATAAAGACCAACATCTGAAAACAATCATTGGAGCATATTGGGTTTTTTTCCAAGCCATATCAAACTACAGTATAATAATGAGACATTTATTCTGGAGCATTTTAAGGTTTAAACAATTTGCAATCTACTTCCAAGATGACTGAGATGGAAACAGGACAACACAAGTTCTCTAAGTAACTTCCTCACTGTTCCCTAGTCATACACTGGGAACACTTGACACCCAATTGCATTCATCCTGCTGGAAGTAAATGCAAGTTATCACTTCGCATAAGGCTGTAGGTATGATTTCTGCCAGGAGTGATAACAATGTCCTATTGTTGACGAGTCTCTGTCAGTTCCACTTAGCAGTGAGAATGTCAAATTGTCAAGTGTTTTTAAGAGTGGAAGGTGAGAGACAACTAGTACCAATTTCACTTGGAGTCAGAGGACTGAATCCTCCCCAGATGTCCTCACTATACAAGGTAACACAATGTGATGGGAAAATGTAGCCACTGGAAAAACAGTGAAGACATTTTTTTTTTAGATTCTCCTCCTGGGAGTGTACAAGGACAGTATCTTTGCTTATTCTTTAGAGAAACTCCAGGCTGTCTCTAGCAGCAGCATAAAAATTAAATTAAGTCCAGACATTAGACTTGAAAATTTCCAGTTCATCTGTAAGACCTCTGTTCTTAGGGGACTTCCTGCTACCTGCCTATATCAGTGCTATCGCTTAAACTTCACTACAATGTTTGAACAGTGGTGCACAGTAATTTTTCCATACAGAAGGAAATCTGACCAGCAAAGAATCACAGCAGGTAGCTGGATTGCTTACTCCATGCTCGCATAATAATGCACTGATAGCCCAATCCAGGTTCTAGCAGACAAACACATGCACTGTTTCCATCAAGGCTTCCTGGGTTGAATGTGAGTAGGGACATAGGGATGGATATATCTCACCTGAACTTCACAAAGGTCACTGTATTTCCTGCCAACAGAGAAAGCAAGGTGATTCTGGAGTTCCTAACCATTTAAATAGACAGGTAAAGGCTACAGACAAGTGGGCTGCCTAGAAGAAACAATAGAGAAAAGGACCTGGAGTAGAATCTAGAACCACTGAAAATAACTCATATCCTTTTTCATCTCTCAGGTGTCGTGGAGGGCCCATAGGCCCAAAGTAGGCTTATACATGCTTTGCCTTGCCTGGACATGTTTTTCTGCCCATACCAGAGGTAAACACATAAACAGACACAATACACCTGGCACCATGAAGTCTGGCCTGCCCAGGGCCCAGGTTGTGTAACGTGGTTGTGTTGGATACACACACTTGGCTTGTGCCTGCCTAGTGCAAGGCCCATGCTTTTCCCAAATTAGGGAAAAGCAGGCCTGTGGCCCTTGCCTATTATGGTATGCTTTGGTTAACTGCCAAGCTGATTGGTCATTCCAGTGGTTAAGGGACCATTAATCTTGGCCCACATCTGATAAATAGGAGGTACACAGGTAAACGAAGTGCTTATGCTTGCCTACCTGCTCACTTGCAGTGCTCACCCGCAGTGCTCACTCTAGTGCCTGCTTGCCTGCCTGCCTGCTTGCTTGCTTTTGCTTCACTGCTTGCTGCTGTTCTCTACTGAGCTCAGTTTCCCATGCAGCCATGCACCCTACTGCATGCCCTCTGCCTTATTACTGCCTGGTAAACTCCACTGCCGCAAGTTACCAGGAGCAGACTCTGGATTGTCTGCATGCAATCGGCCTGTATGGTCAGTGTGACATTGTGCTGAGACTGCACGACATTCTGCCTCTGCACCTGAGGGTCCTGCTAAGAATTCCCTGGACAGAGTGTCCAGAAGAAGCCAGGAGAACAAGTCAGACATTGTCTGCAATTTCCCCTGAAGCCGGGAGGATCCACAGCCTCAAAGTCCAAGGGCAGAGTTCCTGAAGATTGGACATTTGTATAGGCTGTGACGTAGACCTGGAGGGTGATTGATAATTAATAAGAATTTGTGAGTAAATGCTTTAATGCCTCTGTAATTCTCTGCCATAAGCAGAAAGAGCTTGGGCTTGTCTACTGGGCAAACAGTGTATTGACCCCAAGCAGCATTTTGCCACGGGGAAATTCCTCTGTTTATAGTTTGAATGTTTGCTAGTTATTAACAAGTTGCTCTTTGATGTTATTCCTAGAATGTCTTCCATAACCATGTAAGAACAGATATTAATATTAAAATTCAGTGGTTGGGGGTGGTGAGAGTTCAGAATATTAATATAAATTATATGTTTTTATAGAATATCCTCTTGCACCAATCAATTTCTCCCCTCCACAACACCAGGGCATTTCTTTCAGGATACCCAGGTAGAAAAGCCATCCCACTCATAGCCATCCTCTCATTGCTCTTCAGTGAAGAGACATATAACTTCAAGAACTCAACTGGGTTGCTTTCAAAAACATAACATTAAATATGAAGAAGAAACACTTTAGCAAAACAACATCATAAATAAATCTTTCCACTGTGTTTTATTCATCTTTGTATTCTGGTTTAACCTCAAGTTTCCTTCTCCAGAGACTTTCAAGGTCCATCCCTCTGTGACCTGAGATAGATTGTATGGTCCTACTCTGGCAGGGGAGTTGGACTCAATGATCTCTTTGGGTCCCTTCCAATTCCTGACATGCTGTGATCCTGTGATCCTGTGATCAAGTAATCAGCTTTCAACACTCTCTGTTTTAATAGGTTAGTATTCTGCTCTTCACGATTAGCTGTCTATTGTAAAACCTTTCTTCATGAACAGAAGGCAACTACACAAGATAATTTAACCTGATAGAGTTCCAAGGCTTTCCTTTTAATCCCAGAGCTCACGTGCTGGATACCTGTTTAGTTTCCTCATTAGTTCCTTACTCATCCATGTTATGCCATGGGATTCTCTGCATGGGAGTCTCAGTTTCCAGCTGGGTACTAATCCTACAAGGCGCTTTTCTATGAAGTTTTATTCACTGTTTCACAGTATGAAATAACTATTGTTGTCTTCCAATTTTTTAGGTGTTAATGACAATTTTGTGGGAGGGGAAGGAAGAGATTGTGTTTTCTTCTTTCCTCAACACCTGCCTGATGTGCTCTTCTTAAAGTATTCTATTGAATTTAGGAAGGGTTTCTTTATTTATTTTAATATTTTTTGTTTGGCTGGATTTTGTTTTGCTCTCATGATGTGACGGTTTGGGTGTTCCCCGCCCCCCCACAACTTTAGAAATCACCCAGACTAGACTCAGTCGGCTCTGGAAATTTGAATGAAGCTTATATTTACAGCTGGCACAATCTACAAGCAGATATTTACAGTATATACAGATATATATACAGAAATATACAATGTAAAAAGGTAATACAGACACAGCCCCCCTCCCAGAAACATGAGTCCCCAGGAGGGACTCTCAACCACCCCTCATCTTCCCCCTACCCCTCTCAACCTTACCCCAGTC
This sequence comes from Tricholaema leucomelas, assembly GCA_013400475.1. NCBI lineage: Eukaryota > Metazoa > Chordata > Aves > Piciformes > Lybiidae > Tricholaema lacrymosa > Tricholaema leucomelas. Next base: position 176,893 of record WAAF01005855.1, read on the forward strand.
CCAAGGAAGAATGGAGATTCAGCCAAGAGGATTAAGAAGCAAAGGTGAAATCAGCCAAAGCAAATGGAGGGTGAGGTTAGAAAGCAAGATGGAGTTCAGCCAGCAGACTGAGCTCTCCGCAGCAGAGCAAAGCTCCCAGCAAAACCAGCAAGCAAGTGACCTAATCTTTGTTTTGTCTTTCTTCTTTACACATCTCAGCAAGACTGTGAGCGAAGTAGACCTCACCATTGTTTTCATTTCTCAGCCTATCATCTAGTTCTTCTCACCAAAACATGCTAGCTAGGCTCAAACTAGCACACATGAGTAACAAAAGAAAAATTTTAAAACAAAAACACCAAAGAAAAAAACAAACAGTTGCTTTAGATGAAATTATCCTGCACAACAGCCACCTGCTAGTAAGACTATCCAAATTGTTAACAATAGGGACAAAAGTCAGCAAAGTGTCTTAGAAAATGCATCCATTCCCTTGCTCTCGGGTATACACTAACCTCTAATACAGTTAAGATAATTTTCCATTCCAAAAAAGTTATGTTATTCCAAAGGTGCTTAAGGCAGCTAAGAAGCAACAGATTGCGGAGCAAGAGTAATGGAATGGTAAATCATTTGATTTGGTACAGGAAAGCTGCACTTACCTTACTAAGATTTTGTCAAAAACTGGATTTAGGGTTTAAAGGTGCAGCATTTTCATATTCTGCTGCACCATCTGGATCAGACTTTGAATGAAGTAGAATTCAAAATACTGTTCTTATGAAATTCAATAAAGGATGTATTTCTGCAAATGTCAAGGGAATCCATCAGAATGATCTTCTTTATCATGTGCTTTGATTAATCATGATGATTTTCCAACAACATTGGGGCTTGTTTTCTCACACACTCATAACTAATCTGTATTCATGCAAATGAAGAACAAGTAGGTTGAACACTACTGGCAAAATATGCTCAAAACCACACACACACACACAAAAGGAACAATCACTGATAGATGTTGAAAAGAAAAACAGCACTTCTCCAGTTGTTCTCTAATCAGTCTCAGGTACAGATTTACTATGGGCTAAGAAGGGGAGCAGAATCGTTTTTACTACTGACTGCCAAATGCATAATTGTTGCTGTTTAGGAAAGAATATTCTCCTTTTTCCCAGCTTGCTTGAGTGGAAATTAAACTTTCCTTAGTTTTGTGGAAAAAAGCATTCTCTCTGGAAAGCAAATCTGATAACATATATACTTTGATTTTTATGTCCTTTTATTAGACAAGTTTGGCCGAGTAATATGTAATCTCCTTTGGTACTATGTATGTCTATAATCAAGTAGTAAAGGCCTGCCACAGTTGTCCACATAACAACCTGTAGTATTTTCAAATACTGCCTTATTCAAACAATTGATGATGAATTTACAAAAACCTCCTACCTACCGAGCTGGAAAACCTCACTCGAGCAACTCTAAAAAGGCAAAGAAAGAAAGAAGAAAAAAGGTGTAAGAAGGTGCATAAATTATTGCAGCCCTGGGGCAGTGTGTGAGTTTTACGGGGCTATTTATTTTGCTTTTCAATAAAAATGTGTAATAGACCCACTGGACCCATTACGTCCATGGAACAAGGGTAGCACAGCTTAAAGACAAGTGTGATTGGCAGCCAAGGCTCCTCTAGCCTGACTGAAGCTGCACCGTGATTGCAGTCTACTGCAGCTCCTGCTAAGCCTACTTCTCACCATCCTTCCGGTGAGAAAACACCAAAATGGAGAGGCTGCAGGAAACCCTGAAATCAGCATAGTAGTGAAAAAAAGTACATTGGCTATGGCTATGGCTATGGCTTCGTGGCTGTAGAAAGAAGCAAGTGTGAACTTTCCATTGTTCAGTCAAATATCTTTGTTGCCTGAAGCTGTTTAGGCAGAAGAGGTTTGACAACACCAAGTGCACTGTACAGCCGCAGCAGAGACACAGTGTCCTCTAGTAGGAAGGGACCTGTGCTTCTTGAACTCTTGATCTAGCAAGGTGCTGAGTGCTGGGATCTCAGTTCAGCCAAGTGCACTAGCACAGGCTTAGGCACTTAAAGTTAGGCATATACCAAAGTGGTCTCCAGCTAGAACTAACTCATTTTTCAAACTCTGACTATATTCTTGGCACCGTGTCCAGTATTTTAAAAAGTTAAACCTATTTTACACAAATATTCAGACAATGCAATCACTAAATAATTAATTACTGTAAAACATGGGTTTTTTTGGTAATTCTAAATGAAAGATTTCATATTACTGATGGCCTTTTTGTGGTGGTGTCCACTGATGAAAAGAGACAACACTATGCCTTTTCTTATATTCCCAAGTTTGATATGCGGCAGGAACAGGAAAGTGTCCAGCAGTTTCCCATGGAAGTTCTACAGAATTATAGCATCCTTAGAAGAAGCGGTTAGCCCAATGTGATAGCCCGGTCTTCTATTGTCTCAAAACAATGCATGTGGCAGGGCAGGGCAGGGCTGATACCCCACAATGGCCCTATTGTCTCAAAGTGTCTCAAACACATATTGTCTCAATACCTGGTCTTGAATAGGCAGGGTGATGGCCTTAATAGCTCTGGAAGAGAGCTGCTGGCTGGGCAGAAGACTTAAGAAGAGCCATTTCTAGGGATTGGAATGAGCTCATCAGAACCACTCTAACAGCACCACTGAAATGCCAATGGAGACATTGTACTGGAGTGAACACCTCACTCATGTACACCTCTCTGTGATTTGAAGAGACATCACACTCACCACCTCCCACCTCACTCCCTCCACCCCCTCCTCCCCAGCTCTTGGTAGTTTCATATGCATATACCTCAATATATTTTGATATGCAGAGCTGTGTTAAGACATGGTGTCCTTGAAATTCAGTCAGTCTTCCCAGTACCTATACCTGTACCTTTCTTAGCTATTGCACAGATTATGTTAGATCAAGTTAGGCTCTGACAGTATCAAGCTTGAAGTCTTTCTAATCCCCAGTTTTAGCTTTTATCCCACTGTACCAGACTTAAAGCTCAGTTTGGAATTCATGAAGGTGCACCTCAGGCCCAGTACTTGTATGAAGGAAGAGAAGCCAACTAATCTCATATACATCTATTTGACATCTTGATGGGGTTTAGAAGCAGAAATACTTTTGCAATCATATCACTCTAAGAATCTGCATACCTAAAACTAACAAAGGACAAGCTGTGAGAGTCGGCTCTGAGAGCCGAAGACATCAAGATAAGGAAGGGAAGATGCCTACAGAGACCCTGAAACTGGCCAGAACGGTTTGGGCTCAGTGATAAGCTATACAGCTCAGGACATTTTGCAACCAAGAGGGCAGCGCAAGGAAGGCTGTCGTCTTCATCCCTAGGACCCCAGAGAACACCACCAAGGTAGCACCCGCCTGCATAAAAGGTAAGGACCGTGGGCGGGCAGAGGTAAAAGACCTCTCAGAAGTACTGTATATATGCAGAATCTTTCCCTGGAACTCTCATGAATATGTAATAAGTAACAACACATAAACCACAAGGTTGGGAGCCGGGGTGTGCGTGTTCTTTGGCAGAGAGATCCCCCGTGCACCAGCGCGCTTAATAAACATACCTGCTTTATAACCTTTGGGGTTATACGGTTTTTTTCTCCACGTGTCAATCTTTTCTAAAATTAATTTTGCTCAATCCATCCTTGCTACCTCATTTTTTAAAATTAAATTATTGATATTGAGCTGCCAAACAATGAGGTATGGAGTTACTTGACTTTATTCTGTGGCAGCTTAAGGCCACATGAAACAGATACTATTCAATCCCCAGATGTCCATGTAGCACACTTTTTCTACCATTTTAATTAATCCTCTAATTTCTCTTTTTAAACACATTTATTAATAACAATATTAATAAGTACTATTAAATATGGGCCATCTTATATTCTTGGAACACTTACAAACTGTAACATCTAGAAGATTAAAGCTCACTTAGAAATTCAGTCTTATTTGTTCTATTTGAGGTTTTTATTGCGCAAAACAATCGTAGGTAAATTACTGGTTAAGTGCTAAGTAGATTGCCAATGGTAATTTGTACCTTAATCTTTAAGGTATTTTTGGATGGGTTTGTCTCTAAAAAGATGGTTAAAATTGGATGTAATGTAAGCATGAAGCAAAAAATAAACTGTAATGAAATTCAGCCCCTGAGCTGGAGTCTAAAGTTGTAAAACAATCCTTCCTGGACATTGTCTTGGCCCACATATTGGGAAGGAAGCCACCCAACTTTCTATTCCTTCTTAAGGGCATTGAGAATCACTCACACACAGCTGCCAAACCAAAGCATTTTTTTTTAAAGTTGGCCTACACTGAACTAAAATGAATGGGGTTTGTTTCTTCTTGAAGAAATTAATAAAAAGAAAAAAAAGTGTTTGGGTCAATCGAGAACAGAACACTCCATTTAGAGGCACTGCACATAAAAGCAAATGAAGCAAGGAGCCAGATCCCAGAAGGAGGGAGATGGTTCCTTCCTTTTATCCAAGAGGCCAGTAGTTAAAGCACTGTATACGACACAGGAGGCCTGCATTCCACGCCACTTGTGAGAATTTAATGTATAGCCTAACTCCCAACTTATAGCTACTTCTGCCATATGTTAGTCTCATTTTCTTAGCTGAAGGAAATTGCATGGAATTGCATGTAGTAGACACAGGGAAGTAGAGACTCAGTGAATCACATTATCATATAACTGCACAGATTAAAAGGATCCTCAAGAGCTCCTGGGATGCACCTCCCACTCAAAGGACATCTATTTAGATCAGGTTGTGCAGGGCTATGTCCAGTTTAATTGAACATCTCCAAGACGGATGTCCCACATTGTCTCCTGGAAAACTTTTCCAGGACTTGACCAAACCTGTGGCTGATTGAAAAAAAAAAAAAATCCTTGCATCAACAATTTTAAGATTTTCATACATTTCAAGCATTATGTGTTGCTTCTTGTCCTATCTCTACACTCTTATGGGAAAAGTTGTTTTTCTCTCCTCTCTTATTGGGTAGCTGCACTTATGGCTAGGTAAGAACATAGCCAATGCAACTCAAGATGTCCTCAGCCTTCATTGAGGCAAGGGCACACTGTTGGCTCATGTTAGATGTACCCACCATGCTTTTCTGTAAAGGTAACTTCCCAGATACTATACTAGATGACCAAAAGCCCTAGACAAACAGCTACTATATGCGCAGTAAGTACATGCATATGTGACGGTTCAATTTGGAAGTCAGTTCCCAAGACTCATACTATTTTTACTTTTTCATGGTGAAAACTTAGGAGTACTTAAGTGGGCAAAGAGCCTTGCCCCACTATCTTATTCTCCATTCATATGTGTTACTGATTAAATTAATCACGGTATATAGGGTTAACCCTCCAGGGGGAGTAACCTTGAACCTGACCCTAGGTGGTGTTGACCCCTCCCCAGGGGTGGGTCTGAACACTACCAGGTGATGGTTAGCCCACTCCCCCTTCCTGTCTAAAGATCCATAAAAGCAGGGGGACTTCCTGTTTCAATCTCTCTCTGCTCCCTGTCTCCGTGCGTACCAGCATCACCATCCTGTTCCTCTTTGTTCTACCACGTGGCCATTACCCACGAGGTGCACAAAGCCATCACCATCAAAATCGGGTTGTATCTACACATTTTGTATTTGCTTTCCCTTCCCTAGACCTCTGTAACTTCCCTACCTCAGATACCTTTTTAAGTTTTTGTTAAACTTTTTTTTTCAACTTCCAAATCAAGTGAGATTGATCTATTTGGGTATGCTTTACCTTTCCTCTCTCCACGTCCAATTCCTTTGTTTTGGGAAAGAAAGGGGAAGAGGGAAGGGCACTTTATAAAATTGTTATTGGTTCTATCAAATTTATCTGAGTCTCTGGAAATTTAGATTAGAACCGAGACACATGGCAATAGATTAATAGTCTGCAAAAGAGCAAAACAATATTTCTCATCACAGAACAGCCAGTGGTAGGATAAGAATCATAAAATATTTGGAGTTAGTTAAGATTAACCAGAGATTAATATCTCTAAAATTATAGAGCAGAAGGTGCCTAGGTGGCACAGAAGGACAATGGCATCTTGGTCTGTATCAGGAATAGTGTGGCCAGCAGGACTAAGGATGTAATTCTGTCCTGTACACGACACTGGTGAGGCTTCACCTCGAGCACTGTGTGCAGCTCTGGGTCCCTCACTGCAAGAAAGATATTGAGGTGCTGGAGCGGGTCTAGAGGAGTGTGATGAGACTGGTGAGGGGACTGGAGGCAAAGTCATATGAAGAGAGGCTGAAGGAGCTAAGGTTGTTCAGCCTGGAGAAGAAGAGACTTAGAGGGGACCTTATCACTCTCTACAACTACCTGAAGGGAAGTTATGGGGGTCAAGCTCTTCTCCCAGGCAATCTATGACAGAACAAGAAGGCATAGTCTGAAGCTGCACTAGGGAAGGTTTAGACTGGATATTAGGAAGCAATTCCTCACAGAAAAGGTAATTAAGCACTGGAATGGACTGGCCAGGGAGGAAATGGAGTCACCATACCTAGAGGTCTTTAAGAAGGGACTGAATGTGGCACTTGGTGGCATGGTTTAGCATGATGTTGTTGTGTTAGGTTATAGGCTAGACTTGATGATCTCAGAGGTCTTTTCCAGCCTCAGTGATTCTGTGATTATGTGATTCTGTTTTAGTCATCAAGAACATATCATTAACTGTTGTCACAGAGCGAGCAACATGCCAAGGGAATTGAGTGACACCTAATGACATGCATTCAGTGAGCATCCCCCAAGGAGGTATTGACACCACTACAAACTGCTTCATCATTTCAGTTCAGTTACAAATGCAACCATGCAAAGATAGCTGGAATGACATTTTCTGCTCTCTCGCATACCCATACATGCAGGTACATGCACATCCTCACACACACAGGCAGACATCTGATGTGCACTAAAGATTTCTATGATGTGCTTAAAGATATGAGGAATTCTTTTAAAAGGCTGATTACTATCAGTGCATTTTTTTATACTGTCTTACTGATTGCAGAGATTCCTTGAAAACCTATTTACCCTTTAATAACTTCTCCTCTGATAAAACACAGAAATATGGCTTGTCAACTTGCACCGTGGTTTAGTTCTTATGTAAAAACACTGAGCAAAGACTTTGCGAACTTTTGTCGGAGAGATGGAAAAACAAATACTGCATCAGCATCCCTGTGTTATATATTTCTATAAAAATCAGATTAATTAAACAGATATTATGGCTGATCATAGTCTAGGAATCTTCCCACTAGACAGAATATGGCCTGTATAAAGAAACAGTATATCATATGGACATTGAAAAACTACTGATTTGTTTTGCACTAAAGACCACTAAAATCTTGTTTCTTTCAGAACAGAAGTAAAAGCATTAGGACAAATGTTTCAGACAGCAGACCTTCCCCTCTACTCTCTCTTTATTGACATCCCATCTGGAGTACTGTGTCCAGCTCTGGAGTCACCAACACAAGAAGGACACAAAACTGTTAGAGTGGGTCCAGAGGAGAGCCATGAAGATGATCAGAGAGCTGGACCACCTCTCCTAATGAAGATGGACCTCGTTTACCAAGGTCACCTCAACTTAGGTTAAGTCCCTCAAAATGTTACATAGGTTCAACTGCAACATAACTGGTCATGACTCTCATCTGACAAGAGATGATGAGCTCAGGGTTACAGAAGAGCTTTCCATTCAAAATTCTCTTGTTTTCTTTCCTCTCAAATAAATTTCTGTTGCATTTCTAATTAGTGTGCCCACACTGCCTAAGGGCACAAAGGACAGAAGATGGCCTGCATAACATGTTTGAATTGTGTATTATTTCACAAATTACTTGTCAGTCTCCTTTGTATGTTTCTAAAGGTTTAATGACTAACTGTTCACCAGTCCTGAAGTTCATAAAATAGGCAACTTATTCACAACCAAACTAACTCTTTAGAGGTGTTCTATGACTGATCATAATATACTATGAAATACAGAATACTAGACACTGTTGGGACACTCTCAATGATATTAATGCAAACTGATATTTGGTCTGTAAATTCCAATGGCTTCATAGCCCTTATTTCCTTACACTAAGCTGTCTAAACATTTGCCTTTACTCATGCCGTGCACACATGCATTTATCTGATGACACTATCTGCAGGACCAGGCTATGACTCTGTATGTGTATGCATGTATACCTCCATGCATTTGTATATATGTATATATATATGCATCTATACATACAACATATTCACAAGACCATGTCTCAGATTTCCTTGGTACAATGTCTGTTTCTCTTGTTTAGAATTAGTAACTTGCTATGTCTTAATTATAAATATTTGTAGGAAGAAATAATTAATAATCTTAATTTTATCTTTGAACATGCAGATTATACTTTGCCTACAACAAATGTAACAAAAAATATAGACTCTGACCCTATACTTTCATTTGGAGCAATATCTAATAGGGTGTCAAGAACATAATTCCAATTCTAAAAGCTGAATTAAGTTCACTTACATTTAGCCATAGAAAAATGGAGTATCCAACCTAAGCTTATCACCTAGGTCACACGTAATCATAGATTCAACCAGGTTGGAAGAGACCTCCAAGATCATCCAGTCCAACCTATCACCCAGCCCTAGCCAGTCAACTAGACCATAGCACTAAGTGCCTCATCCAGTCTTTTCCTGAACACCCCGAGGGACGGTGACTCCACCACCTCCCTGGGCAGCCCATTCCAATGGCAATCACTCTCTCTGGCAAGAACTTCCTCCTAACATCCAGCCTATACTTCCCCTGGCACAACTTGAGACTGTGTCCTCTTGTTCTGTTGCTGATTGCCTGGCAGAAGAGACCAACCCCCACACGGCTACAACCTCCCTTCAGGTAGTTGTAGACAGCAATGAGGTCCCCCCTGAGCCCCCTCTTCTCCAGGCTAAACACTCCCAGCTCCCTCAGCCTCTCCTCACAGGGCTGTTCCAGGCCTCTCACCAGCTTTGTCACCCTTCTCTGGACACGTTACAGTATTTCAACATCTCTCTTGAACTGAAGAGCCCAGAACTGGGCACAGTACTCCAGGTGTAGCCCGACCGGTGCTGAGTACAGGGGAAGAATAATAATGGTCAGTGCAAGGAATAATAAACTCATAGAGGGCAACCTCAAAACAAGCATCTCAAATAGGAGAAATAAGCTGCTTCAGAAATGTGTATAGGCCTTTATTTGCAGTGACTACAACTGGAACCTACATGACCACTTGAAATAGTCCCACTGTTAGATGGCTAGAGTTAGAGTGACACATGGACCATCTGTAAAATAAAAAAAAATTGTTGCCAAGACAAAGTAATTCGTTAATATTGCAGTTAACATGCACTGTCCTAAAATCCCTACTCAAGCATGTCTGATTCTGCTCTGACAGGACTTAAGGAACTTAAAGAGTGGGCTATAGCAAGTAGAGAAGGTGGCTGGAAATGCTTAACACTAATCAAGCTGTTAGCGTGTTTCTTATTGTCTTGAGACGTACTCATAACAGATACAAATAATTAAAATAGCTAAGATGTAATAATTGTCTCAACAACTTTGGAAAGCCACAGTTGGAAGGCAGCATTGCCATTTAGGAGCTAACTGCCCCTTAACAGATTTTTTTAGTATTCTTGTATTGCCAAAGGGTGCTAAGAGATGCCAGATGGAAAACAACAAGACAAATGAAGGCAAGGACATTGCAGCACACTGCTAACATACAGAGCTGAGGTGAAGGCTTCAAGAATCCTGTTTCCTGAGTTAAAAAAAACAAAACACAGAACTATAAAAGACTCATGACATTCAGCATGGTCCTTTGACACTGACAGCAAACATATGTTCTAGACATTTTGTTTGGCCTAATTTCACAATCTTTGGCAATGCTAAATAACTAATGTTAAAGATTTGTAATACAAAAGAATCAAAGTCACAAGAGCTACAAAGGACACAGGAAAAAACCCCAACCAAACAAAAAAAAAAACCAATCAACAACAACAACAAAACCAAAAAAAAAAAAAAACCCACCAATATCCAACAAAAACAAACAAACAAAACCAACACCAAACCCAGGAGACAAATCAAGAGCATTGTCAATAGCCTACATGACAAATCCTGGAGGCCTAATGAAAGCAAACAAATAAAGGATAATTGGAAAGATCAGAAGAAAGGGTCATTATTCAGAAGTTGTAAAAGCAAAAGTGTACATATGTATATATATATTTATATATATATATAGTTTTATATATTTATATATATTGCTAGCTTATAAGACTGAGGCTGGCATGAGGTAGCAGTGTGAGAT
>WAAF01005856.1:0-17642 GCA_013400475.1 Tricholaema leucomelas
CTCTCTCTTTCAGATCTCGCGCCGCAGTACTTGGTGTTTAGTGGGGAGCAGGGGGTTTGTTCCTGCTGGAGCCCTCAGCCTCTGAGAAATCTGGGTAGACATAAGGTCATTTGTCTTTCATCTGATTGTAAAGGTCTCCCATGTGGGTCACTTTTACCCTGGCAGTGCTCCTCACTGTATTGATGTGTCCCCTGGCACTGGTTTGTCACTGGCATGGGTGTGGTGGTGCAGCCTCCATTGCATCTGAATCTGAAGCTCTTGCTGCAGTTGATGCAGGTGAAGATATTCTGCTGGTGTGGACTTGCCAGCGACTGATGACCATCAAGTTCCCACGGAAGCTCTTGCTGCTGTCACCTCAGATGTGTGGTCTCTTGCTGGTGTGGATGCAGTTTTGCTGGAAGCAGCAGGATGCATGGCAGAAGCTCTTGCTTCACTTTGCACAGCTGTATGGCACCTTCCTGCTTTGGATGAAGCAGTGCTGGGTGGGGTTGGAGCTGAGTATGAAGCTCTTGCTGCAGTCACCAGAGATGAAGCACTGGGCACCTGGGGTAGGGGCAGTGGTGCTTCATCTGCTGTAAGTATGGTTGGAAACTGTGCCCACACCCATAGAAGTGGTTTTCTTACTTGAGTGGCACAGAAGGGTCTGCCACATCCTCCTCCTAGTCATCCTCTACCTCTTCCTCCTTTTCTTCCACCTCCTCCTCCTCCTCTTCTTCCACATTATCTCCCTCCTGTTTGTACTCATCATTGTCATCATTGTCCTCCTCCTTATCTAGTTCATCCTCACTGTTCTTAGGCTCCTCATCCATGTCTTCATTGATGTCTTCTACAGAGCTTCACTTTTGCTCCTACCAATTTTTCTTCAGATATTTCTTCTCCTCCAAGCTCTGGTCCAGAACCTTCTGCACAGCCATTTTGGTGTGGAAGGGGATCACATCTGCATGAAGCCATGGGGACAAACCCATTATGACACATGAAACTCCTCTGGGACAAGGAATGTAGAGAGTCTGCCAGACTCCCCCAGATCTTGCAATGAGGGGTTAAGACTCGGAATTCCTGTGTTAAGTCCACCAGTGCTTGTGCTGGAGGAGCTGAGACACCCCAGTCTCATCCTTCCTGCTCTTGAATCCAGTGGTGTTGGCAGGTTGGTTCCCAGCCCAATTCCTACCATCTGATCTCTGCTGGCTCAGGCAGTGGAGGTGGTGGGGCTTATTCAGGACCACCTCCTAGCCTCCCCCACAGCAAAACAACCAACCCCCACCCACCTGGGGTGCAGGGCACTAGGTCTCCAAACTTCCAGCACAACTGATGACGCTCAAAGTCCCCAAAGTGATTAAGTGTGCTGAGAAGAAGGGTTAGGAAAAGGTTGGGTGGTGCCCCAGGGCCCAGTGGGTCTGGGGGTCGCTCTGGTGTTCCAAATGTACATCCCTTACTGTGGGGATAAAGAATTGGTTCCTAGCAAAATGTAAACCGAATCTTTGGTTAGCAGCATGTCTGTGGAGTGCCCTGATGTGAGTGTGAGAAACAGCAGGTTGGAACAGCACCTGCCAAGCTGTTAGGAATTATCAATAAATAACGAGGCAGAAATTAACAAAAATATAAATTATGATTTGTTAATATACAAATTCTTACCTTAACTTATTTGTAGGGTCACTGGGTGTGAAAGATATTCACAATGGAGATGTGCACTACCTAGGCAACATTACACAATTTAAACAACTTAAGCAAATCAGAAAAGCAGAAAACAGAATTCAAACCAGGAGAGAGAATCTGTGGCACAATCTGCCGCTTGGCCACTAGGGGGAGACTCATCAGGCTCCTTGCTGCCAAACAGAAGCAGGTACAAGGTACAGAGCAGAGAACCCTTACAAAGAGGCTTTATAGAAATTATTTACTCACAAATTAGTGTTTCCAGAATCTTTCTGGGGCTGCAATTATAGTCCAGATATTACACAAAGCAAAAGTGAGTTCCACTCAAGTGCAGACTCTGCAGGGGAAGGCTGTGCCAGAAAGCACATGCAGGAGGCAAGCAGGAACTCTCTTCTCTTTCTACTTAGTTTGGCAGGCAGCACAGTTTCAAACTCTGGCTTGTGGTTCTCAGATTTCCCTGGGGCTTGCAGGCTGTCTGTGGTCTCAGGCTCTTGGCCTTGTTCACCTGACACTTGGTTATGACAAGGTCTGAGTGGGGAGTGGGCTGAAGCAAAACAGCTCATCAGGGCACTCAGCTCTCCTGGTGCTTACCCTTTTCTGCCTGCTCTAAGCAGCTGTTGCCTACCCTTGGGGCTTCCTGGTAAAACCAAGGGCTGACAATCAGGGAGTGATTTGTCTGCACGGTCTAGGCAGCTTTGCCTCCTGTCAGGACTTCTTGGTAAAAACAAAGGCTCAAACTCAGCAAGCAGATCCTGATGATGCACCAAGACTGGATATGGTTCTGGGTAGTGTTCAGAAAAGCTTCTTGCCCACATGTCGCACACTGGGCACTTGTGCTTCTGGTAAACTGAGGCACGATACGGATTCCAGGTAGATAAGGCAAGATGTTTACAGCCTTGGCTTGTCTTTATCATTTGGCCAAGTATTCAGTTTGGCCAATCGAGGATTGCAGCAAACAGTAGCATTGACCAATAGAATGGCATTTACCCAAATCTGATGAAGACTTGAGCCTTCCACCAGGTGAGCACAGGTCAAGGTCATGCACCTGGTTTACCACAAGGTGAGGACATGAGCATAACATGTCTGGGCAGGGCCTTGCTTATCAGACCTGCTGACACCTGGTCTTTTTATCTTTTTCCCACATTGCCTTGGACCCTAGAAAGAGAGAGAGGGAGAGAGGACTTGTGCCTGGCTATGCCAGGACATATATTAGGTTTGGTTTGAACTTATTTTGAGCTGTTTGGCCCTTCCACCACACCCTGCCTCATTTTTTCTCTAAAGATTTCTCACTCAGGAGTGGGTGGGCCTCATGAAGGGGGCTTTAATCTTGGTTGAAAGGAGGAAGGGGATAGAACCAGATTCACTAGAGATGAGCTCTGAGCTGGCATGTCGGTGTTGCGGGGAATCGATATGTCCGTTCAAGTGCATCTGCACCACTGCACACTGCTTGGCCAACCAACAGGAGAAGCTGGAAGCCATTGTACAGCAGGACAGATCTGACTTAGTCATCACCCCAGAAACATGGTGGATGACTCTCATGTTGCAATGGATGTTGCAATGGAGTTGCAATGGATGGCCAAGGGCTTTGTAAGAAAGGGAGTCCAGCAAGGATGGGGTGGAGTTGATCTTGATGAGAAAGAGCAACAGAAATGGTGAAGGTGGGGAGGTGAGGGGCCAAGTAGATCACAGAGTGTTAGACATCAAGGGACAGCTTTTCCTTTCAGTCCAGACATCCTGAGGAAGCACCCTTGTCGCGGAGGGGGATTCTGCCACCTACGCCGGTTTGTGGCGAAGGGGAGAAATTAATATATTTATAAAATATCTATTTATTAAATCCAATATTCTGAACTCTGCCACCCCCAACCACTGTATTTATTATTAAATGGATCTTTCACAGTTATGGAAGGACCTTATGGGGATAATCACACAATATGGCTTATTAATAACTATATTACAGTATCTTAGCATCCAACTATAAACAGAGAGAGGAGTTTTCCCTGCGGCTCACTGCCGCTTGGGGTCAATATACCATTTGCCCAGCAGAGTGGGCTGGAACTCTTTTCTGCTCTATGGCAGGAGGTTATAAATGTTACAGAGGCTTTAAAGTATTTACCCACAATTCTGATTAATTATCAATAATCATTGATCACTCTCTGGGGCTAAGTCACAGCCTATTTACCTAGCAGAGTCTGAGCCTCAGGGGAGCTTTGCCCATGGACTGTTGAGGCTGGAATCCTTCCCGGCTTCAGGGGAAAAGGAGAATCTTCCTGGCTTTAGGGGAAGCCTATTGTACCTTTTTGTGCTTTTAATGTGTTTACCCCTGGTTTGGGCTTGTTTACTGCTGATTTGGGGAGGAAAACATGTTTGGGCAGGCAAGGCAAAGTAAGGCAAAAATAAGCCTATTTTCGGGCCTACAGGCCCTCCACAACAACCCTGGATCTAGATCAATGGGAGAATGCTGCTATCAGCTCTGTCTCAAGAGAATCATCTCAATTCAAGAGAGATGTTGAGGTGCTGGAACATGTCCAGAGAAGGGCAACAAAGCTGGTGAGGGGCCTGGAACACAAACCCTATGAGGAGAGGCTGAGGGAGCTGGGGTTGTTTAGCCTGGAGAAGAGGAGGCTCAGGGCAGACCTCATTGCTGTCTACAACTACCTGAAGNTCTATTCTATTCTATTCTATTCTATTCTATTCTATTCCATTCTCTAAACTGAACAATGGTAAGAAATTTCATTTAAAATAAACCCTTGTTCTTAGGAGGTTCAGTGTGAAACCTTCCTCCTTAACTACACTATTGAAAGACTCCAACTAGCTGAAGAAATCTTGAAGATTTGTTGGAGAATCCCAGGCAGACACATGTCTTGTTAGGGCTTTCTGTGTATTAATGAAGCCCATGGAGTAACTGGGACTGAGTCCATGATCCTCAAATACTGCCAGGAGATTGAAGAAACTGCTCAAGAAGTCAGAAGTAAAACCCAAAGTACCTTGAAGCATTAATGGGCTCCACTGAGACTCGTTACTGACAAAGGCTCCCCAAGGACTCTTTAGAGTTGATCACTGGAGGCCATGCTTGCAGGCAGAGAAAGGCAAAGTGCTGGTGAGAGTGCCCTTGGTGTTGTTTATGAAGCAGAAAGGCCAAGCCCTGACACAGCCCCTACGAAAATAGATCCTGAAAGCCTCAAAGCAGAAGTTCCCCTCACAGGCCTTGGTGGCAGAGGCCAGAGCCCAGGAGACAAAGACTTTGGTCCTGTTAGGCATTTTGGCCTGGCCAGAGCCCTTGTCCCTCCTTACTGCAGGCTGTCCTACACTGTCCCACACTGTCCCATGCCTCTCCACTGTTGCTCGACATTCCTTGACAAATAAAGCCAGACATGGGCTGTCCTCACTTCTGAGTCACCTCTTGTACCACAGATCTACCCACTGAGTGACATTTCTCCTTCCTTGTCTCCAGGCTGTGCATTTCCAGCTTTACTTCCTGAAGACTTCCTCCTCTGCCCACAACTGAGAAAAGCTCTGAAACCACCTTCCAGCAGGAGCACATCACTCCCTCAGCCTTCACTTCACCAGGCTACAGAAGCTCAGGATCTTCAGGTTTTACAGAATGTCTCTAAATTCCATCCTCACAGATCTCCACTGGAGCCTCTCTACTCCCTTCTCATTCCTCCAGAACAAGGAACCCCACAGGCAGAGACTAAGAATGGAGATACTGTCACACCAGTGCTAAACCCAGCAGGAGGACAACTCCTGTGCCTGTGTGGCCATACTCCTCCTACCACAGCCCATCTGCAGTTGGTTTTCTTCACTGTGCACAAGGTTTGCTCCATCCCAAGCCAACCTAGAGGCTGTGGTGCTTTTCTGACTGGGAACAGGACAGATCAGAACTTCCATCTCCAAATCAACAACCAAGGCACATCCCTGCTGCAGGCTTTCAGCTTGGCAGGCACAAGTGATATCATAGCCACCAATCCAGCCACATGTCTGCTGATGGCCAAAAGGGTTGGAGTTTACAGTGACCTCACATTGCCATTCATGGCCATGTGCCTCCTCCTGGCCTATGCTGTTGGCTTTACATAACCAATTCCTGTCCCTGCTGCTGTCCCATCAAGCACTCAGGTGGCAGGAATCTGACAACCCAAATCCAAGCCCCACCCTGGAGGGATCACCAGGTGCTTAGGGAGAGAGATTCACACAAGTCACTTGCCTAGCACATGCCTTTTGCTGGCCTGCTGGGGATACTGGCAGATGTGAGCCTAAAAGCACAGCCCCCAGCCATGAGTCAGGGCTGCCCTATTAGCTGCTGCAGACAGAAATGTCCTCATTATCCCTTTCATGACATTTTCCTAATCACCTCCTGAGACAGAAAAGGCAGCAAAGCTCTCTTCCAAACATTGGGCCTTCTGCTGTCCCATGAGATCCTGAGGCACAGATGATGTCCCTGTGGCATTTCCATCAATCTTTTCTTGATGTCCATAAGCTGCTTTGGTACAAGTCATCTCCCCTTATTCTTCCAAGGCCATTGGACTGCTCTGGGAGATCACTGCCTCTGCCCTGTGCCAGGTGCCAACGGCCAAGCAGAGTCAGCGAGGGGTCACAGAGAGGCAGCTGAAGAGTCACAGCACATGAAGAAGGTTTGGGACTGATGTGGCCAGGGGAGGGGTGAGGGCTCAGAGCTGCCTTTCAGGGCTGGGGTTCAGACCACAGCTGAAGAGAAACTTTGGTGTTGTTTGCTGGGCAGGGCTCAGGTGATGGCTATCTGTAAGAAGCAGGAGTTGGGTTAGGGCAGTGCTGAGGTCAGAGATTAAGGCCCAGCGGTCAATGAGAGGAGTAAAGGCTGTGATCAGAGTTAGCAATGGGGCAGAATCAGGGGGAGGGCTGGGTTTGGGTGGGGCTCACTTGGAAGGTATGAGGTTAGGGATGAGCTCTGTTGTGCTGTGTTAGAGCAGGGGACTGAGGTCAGGCCAGGAGCAAGAGATGGAGATGGAGATGAGGGAAAATGGTAAAAGAGAGTGGGAGAGGTACAGGCTGCACTGGGAGGGGATCAGAGCATCAGTTTTTACTAGGAAGGGACACAGTATGCCCTAGGAAGGGACCAGAGCTCCCTGTTTGTATTGGGAAGGAGGCTAAATCTGTATTGTGAGAGGTTGAAGGGATTAAGTTTGTACAGGAAGGGTCTCATTCTGTATTGGGATAAGAGTAGGGGTTCAGATTGTAGGGGAAGGTGGCTCAATCTTTGCCACTTGCACTTCAATACACTACTTGCACACTAGGTGGACTCAAGAAGCTCTTTCTGCTTATGGCAGAAGGCAATGAAGAATTACAAAGAGGCTTTTAAGTGTTGACTCACAAAATTATTATTACCAACTCTCAGGGGCTGGCCACAGACCCAGACAGTGCCCAAACACTTTCAGGGGACCATGTCTTGTTGGTCGCTGAGACTTGATTCTTCCCAGGCTTCTGGGGCAAGAAGGCAGACAATCTCTGGCCTTGTCTCCTGGCTCCTCTGGATGATCTGTGTATCTCCAAGACTTCTTGTCTTGGCAGGAGACTTTCAGGTGCAGGCAGGATGTTTAGTGATGTGCAGTCTTATGACCGTGTTGCGCTGGCTAGGCAGGCCGATTGTGTGGAGGCATTTAGAGCCTGTCTCTGGTAAACTTGAGACAATGGAGTTTCCAGGCAAACAATAAGGCAGTAAGCAATGGCTGCAGGCATGAAGAGCACGGCAGAGCACGGCAGAGCACAGCAGAGCACACCAGAGCACGGCAGAGCACGGCAGAGCACAGCAGAGCACACCAGAGCACGGCAGAGCACGGCAGAGCACAGCAGAGCACACCAGAGCACGGCAGAGCACGGCAGAGCACACCAGAGCGAGCTGTTTACCTGCGTATCTCTTTTTATCAATGTGGGCTGAGATCTGTTGCTCTTTGGACACAGCATAGCCAATCAGAATGGCAGTTAGCTAAATCTTACCATATGAGGCAAAGCCATAGGCTTGCTTTACCCAAATCTGGGATAAGCACAGGCCTTGCACAAGCTAAGTGTGTGTACCTTGTTTACCACAGGACTCTGGGCAGACAGAGGACTTAGACTTAGTGGCTTCAGGTTCTTCTGTCTTCTTTTCCATAGTTGCTTCTCCTGTGGAGCAGAAAAATATACCTGGGCAAGCCAGGACATGTATAAGCCTATTTTGGGCCTATCAGGCCTACCACAAACCCAGCAGGTGTCAGAGACTCTACTATGAAGCGCCAGGTGATCCTGCCTGTACTGGGAGGGCTCAAAGGGATTGAAGCCCAGACTGTAGTGGGAGAGGATCAGAGAAACCAAGTCTGTAGTTAGAGAAGTTAATTGGTCCCAATTTGGACAGAGAGGAGGCCCAGTCAGTACTGGCATAAGCTCAGGGTACCCAGATTGTAGTCTGACAGGGCCCAGCCTGTCTTGGGAGAGGACCAGGGGATTCTGTTTGCATTTGGCCTTGCTCTGACTCCACTGGGATGTGCTACAGGGACCCAGTCTGAGCTGGGAGACAATCAGGGTTTCCAGTTTGTACTGAAAGAGCCACTCTGTACTGGAGTGGCTTCAAAGGATCCATTTTGTGCTGGGATGGGCCCCAAACTGTAATGGGCCCAGGGGATCAGGAGTGTACTGGAACAAGGTGCACTCTGTACTGGGAGGAGACCAGGGGGGTTCAGGTGATGCTGGAATTTGCCCAGTCTTTGCTGGAAGGAGTTAAAGAGATTAAGCATGGCCAGAGATGGGTTCCTTGTGACCTGGGATAGCCTCAGAGTGTCCTGTTGTCATTGTGATGGGGCCTGTTCTGCACTGGGATGGAATCAGGGCTTTCAGGGGATGCACTTTGTCCTGGGATGGGACCCAGACCATGCTGGGGGATAGCAATATGTTCCCATTTGTACTGGGACAGGGCCACATTTGTGCTTGGAGAGGTTAAGGCGTCCAGTTTGTACTGTGATAGACTCAGACCATACTGGGAGGGCACCCAAGGAACACATTTGGTACTGGGGTAGAGCCCAGACTGTAAGGAAGAGGTCAAGATGATGCATTTTATAGTGGGATGAGACCACATCTGTGCTGAGAGTGGCTCAGGAGATCCAATTTGTATTAAGAGTGGGATAGGTCTTAACTGGGAGGGGTTAAAAGAATCATGTTTGTACTGGGCAGGGCCAAGCCCCTACTGCAATGGGGCCAGGGGATCCAGCTTATCCTGGAACAGGTTATAGCCTGTACTGGGCAGGGGATCAAGTTTGGAAGTCTTGTTCAGAAGTCTTGTTCAGACTGTGCTGACAGCTGAGTCTGTACTGCCAGCCTTCCACAGTCCTAGCTCCCTGCCCAGCCCCTGCCATGGCCCATGTTTGGCTTTGCAGACAGCTCTGCTCCAGGAGCTGTCAGATGATGGGCAAGAAGAGAGGCTGCTCAGGGCTGTCCATTCTGCCAAACCAACCCTTGCATGGGGATGCAGATGGCCTCAGAGTAAAACTCACTCTTAAACCTGGAGTGAGAGGCAAGTGCTGGAAATGGCCTCTGAGAGGTGCTGGGTGCTGACACAGTCTGTCTGCACTACCAAAGGCACAGACTGGACTCCTCCTTTCTGCACCTCTGTCTTTGACTCCTTCACAAGCCCTGGCTCTGCACCACAAACCTGTAGTGTGAGTCCTCTCCCTCAACAGTCACACACTCCAGAGCTCTTCCCACCTCCCCTGTCATCTGTCCACCACCAATGTGCTCTCCCAAGCACAGCCCAATCTGGTCTTGCCCCATAGCAGTGCTCACCACTGCAGGGTGCTCTGGGAAGTCCCACTACAATCCCAGCCTCTCAGGAGGACACAGCAGCTGTAGGGGGGGTGGGGAGGAGTGAGCCCAGAGTGGAAGGCATCCATGGCACACTGCATGAAGAGATTCCCTGGTACGATGACACTGCTGCTCTGGAGGTCAGCTCTGTCCCATGAATACCCCTGGCCTGTCCCTGCCTGCAGTCCCAGCACTGCCATGCAACAGTATGGTGCCAAATCTGCCACACTACTGAGGCCTTGCCCCTACACAGGGACTCAGCAGGAGAGTGGGAAAGTGAAAAAGAGCAGTTCAGGACAGACCAAGCGCTTGGGCTCTCTGGCACTGCTGCTGTGCTGGGGTTATTTTCTCCACAACCACTGTACACAGGCACTGTCCTGTACCTCCAGAGAAGGCTTGGAGAAAGGATCTCAGAACAAGTCCCTGCAGGGTCCGTGCTTGTGTTGGACACACACAGGGCACAGCTCCCTGTGTCTGTAGCCTCTGAGTCAAATCATAGAGGCAAACAACCAGAAATGCTCTGAACCAAGATATTTCTGGGGGAATAACATTCTTGCAAGTGCAACATCACCAGCAGCAGCTAAAGCTGGGCACAGAACTATTCAGAAGACAGTTCATTGCCTCTGGAAATATGCAGGTATCAGTTTCCTCAGGGCATCCTTGAGCTCCTGGTTCCTCAGGCTGTAGATGAGAGGGTTCACTGCGGGAGGCACCACTGAGTACAGAACTGACACCACCAGGTCCAGGGCTGGGGAGGAGATGGAGGGAGGCTTCACATCAGCAAAGATGCCAGTGCTGAGAAAGAGAGAGACCACAGCCAGGTGAGGGAGGCAGGTGGCAAAGGCTTTGTGGCGCCCCTGCTCAGAGGGGATCCTCAGCACTGCCCTGAAGATCTGCACATAGGACACCACAATGAACACAAAACAGCCAAATGCTAAGCAGACAGTGACCACGAGCAGCCCAACCTCCCTGAGGTAGGCTGTGGAGCAGGAGAGCTTGAGGAGCTGGGGGATTTCACAGAAGAACTGCTCCACAGCATTGCCCTGGCAGAGGGGCAGGGAAAATGTGTTGGCTGTGTGCAGCAGAGCAGCGAGAACCCCACTGGCCCAGGCAGCTGCTGCCATGTGGACACAGGCTCTGGTGCTGAGGAGGGTGCCATAGTGCAGGGGCTTGCAGATGGCAATGTAGCGGTCGTAGGACATGATGGTGAGAACACAAAACTCCCCTACAATCAAGAAGACATAGAAAAAGAGCTGAGCAGCACATCCTGCATAGGAAATGGTCCTGGTGTGCCACAGGGAATTGGTCATGGACTTGGGCACAGTGGTGGAGATTGAGCTCATGTCAAGAATGGAGAGGTTGAGGAGGAAGAAGTACATGGGGGTGTGGAGGTGATGGTCCCAGGCTATAGCAGTGATGATGAGGCAGTTGCCCAGGAGAGCAGCCAGGTAGATAGCCAGGAAGAGCCAGAAGTGCAGGAGCTGCAGCTGCTGTGTGTCTGTGAATTCCAGGAGGAGGAAGTGGGTGATGGAGCTGCTGTTGGATATTGTTCTCTCTGTTGTGGGGGACTGTTGAAAGAAGAGAGAACATTACACAAGATAGGACACAATTCCTTGAGATAGTTCTTTGGCTATTTCCCAGAAAATATCCTCAAATTCCTTCTCTTCCCTTGCAGGAACTTTACACACTTTCAGCTTCACACCCTTGCACTAATCCTGACAGAAGGCAGCTGAGTGATGTCCTGTGACTCTGATGGTGCAACTCAGAAGCTATACTCTGGAGCATGTCCTTCTCCTCTTCCTCTGTTCAAGAGAGATCTCAGAGGCTGTGAGAGGTGGCAGCTTCACAAGTTCCAGCACCCTTCTCCTGCAGCCGAGACTCACCATGCCCTGGGTTGTGAAGATTTCTCCTCTCAGTCACTCTTCCACTCCTGGCCACCTTGAAGTCTTCCTTATCTTGCTGAGATCTCCTGGCAGTGCCCTCAGCCCTGCTGCTCTGTGCAGAGGAGCTGCTCCTGGGCAGAGCTTTCTCTCTGCAGTGCTGCCCTCTTGCCAGCAGCTCCCTCCAGCCCAGGATCCTGGCCCAGATCAGCAGCAGAAGGCCATTCCAGGGTTCCAGTCACCCCTCTGATGGTGTTGTTTTCAAACTGTGACCCTCAGAGACTGAGAGAACCTGGAGAAACCTCTCAGGACGTCTGATGCAAATTCCAAGTTTTGCTGGAGCAGTAATGGGTCCCACTGAGCATCATCAATGAGAAAGCCTCCACAGGGGCTCATTGCAGCAGAAAGCTGGAAACAGTAACAACAGAGAGGTCAAGACAAGGTCGAGGTTGATCTCATGCTGGGGAAACCTGTATGGGGTTCAAGGCTGGACCCAAGCCCCTGTCCTGTTTGTACTGGAAAAGGAGATCCTGTGCCTCACTCAGCTCGTCCTGGAGCTGTGTGGAATGTGGAGAAGAGCAATGCTAAGGACAGGACTGTGGTGCAACAGCTCCCAGGCTCCTGAGGTTGGATGAGGAGGCAATGAGGCCTCAGGGCTGGAAGCAGGAGCTCTCTCCTCATAGGGATTGTTGGCAGAGACAACAGCCAGAACCAAAGCCATGAAGAGCTTGGATCCTTCAAGGAGCTTTGGCTCTACCACATCTCTCTTATCTCCACCTCAGTCTGTCCTATGATGCTGCAGCACCTGAGCCTCTTAGCTTCCAGGCTGTAGCCACCACCCATCTTGCTCTGCCTTCCTTCCATCTCTGCCCCATCTTGCTGTCACCTTCCCTTACAGCTCCCTCCCTGCTCTCCTTGGCTCTTCCTCAAAACACAAAGCCTTGGGCTGATCCAGGCTCCTGCTGGGTGACACAGCTCTGCCCTTGCAGTGACATTTCCTTCTACTCATTTCCAGTCTGGACCTCCCCAGCTCCACTTTGTGGCATTCTTTCTTTCTCATGCTGTTCTTCACTATGCAGAAAGGCTTCACCATGTCTCAAAGCACTCTCAGGCTACTCCTATGATGTCCTCAGTCTGCACACCACTGAGTCCAGGCACCTCAGCCGCTATCTACTGGTCAAGCTGCAGAGGGGAGGCCTTACCTTGGGCATTTCTGGGCACTCCAGGTGTTTTCAGATGGAAATGAAGTGGTCACAGGGCAAGACAGACAGAGTGAGACTATTCACCAAGGCCTTCAGTGGCTGGACAAGTGGCAATGGCTTTGAACCAAAAAAGAGGGGAGAGTTAGATTGGATACAAGGAAGAAACATTGCATAGTGAGGATGGCAAGACACAAGAACAAGTTGCCCAGAGAAATAGATGCCCCAGATCTGCAAGTGTTGAGGTTCAGGAACTTTGAACAACCTGGACTAGGGAAAGATGTCCCTGCACGTTGTTTGGGACCTGGAATAGATGCTAATTTAGCTCTCTTCCAAGCCCAACCTCTCCTTGATTCTCTGGTTCTGATATCCCCAACTCCTTTTCCACAGGGCTGCACCACCAGAGTTGGTGTTTTAATCTGGCCTAGTCCCCAGCACCTCCATCAAAAAGAAAACAATTGCCACTTCTAGAGTGGGAATGGTAATGGGTATGGAGAAGCAATCCAAAGCCCAAATGCACCTCACTCAGAAGAGGAAAGCAGGAGGATGCAAATTTGACACAGTAAAAGAATTTGTTAGAATTTATCAAAATTTGAGGTTTATTCAGGTTCAATTTTATCACAGAATCTCAGAATGTCAGGGGCTGGAAAGGACCTCGAAAGCTCATCCAGTGCAACTTCCCTGCCAGAGCAGGACCATCTCTACCAGATCACACTGGAATGCATCCAGGTGGGTCTTGAATATCTCCAGAGAGGGAGATATTATTTATGCCAAGTTTCACTCTGTTGCTACATGCAAGAAACAACCAAAAGTCGATTTGGGGTAGGGTGAAAAATATTCTGAGAGGAAAATCACCCTGGGGTCTGCATGCAGAGAGTGGTGATCAATGGCACAATGTCCACCTGGCGACCGGTGCCAAGTGGTGTTCCTCAGGGGTCAGTGCTGGGACCAGTGCTCTGTAACATCTTTGTCAGTGATATGGACAGAGGAATTGAGTGCACCCTCAGCAAGTTTGCAGATGACACCAAGCTGTGTGGCACAGCTGACTTGCTGGAGGGCAGGGATGCCATCCAGAGGGACCTGGACAGGCTGGAGAGGTGGGCCCAGGCCAACCTCATGACGTTTAACAAGGCCAAGTGTAAGGTCCTGCACCTGGGTCGGTGCAATCCCAGGCACAGATACAGGCTGGGTGGTGAATGGCTGAGAGCAGCCCTGAGGAGAAGGACCTGGGGGTCTGGGTTGACGAAAAGCTCAACATGAGCCTGCAGTGTGCACATGCAGCCCAGACAGCAACCCTGTGCTGGGCTGCAGCAAGAGCAGTGTGGGCAGCAGGGCAAGGGAGGGGATTCTCCCCCTTTACTCTGCTCTCCTCAGACCCCACCTGGAGTACTGTGTGCAGTTCTGGAGCCCCCAGCACAAGAAGGACATGGAACTGCTGGAGCCAGTCCAGAGGAGAGCCACGAAGATGCTCAGAGGGCTGCAGCAGCTCTGCTATGAGGACAGGCTGAGAGAGTTGGGGCTCTGCAGCCTAGAGAAGAGAAGGCTTCGAGGAGACCTTAGAGTGGCTTTGCAGTATCTGAAGGGAGCCTACAGGAAGGCTGGGGAGGGACTATTGACAAGGTCTGGGAATGTCAGGACGAGGGGGAATGGGTTTGAACTGGAGGAGGGGAGATTTAGACTGGATGTTAGGAGGAAGTTCTTTACAGTGAGGGTGGTGAGACTCTGGCACAGGTTGCCCAGGGAGGTTGTGGATGCTTCCTCCCTGG
This sequence comes from Tricholaema leucomelas, assembly GCA_013400475.1. Taxonomy (NCBI): domain Eukaryota; kingdom Metazoa; phylum Chordata; class Aves; order Piciformes; family Lybiidae; genus Tricholaema lacrymosa; species Tricholaema leucomelas. The sequence continues at coordinate 14,296 of WAAF01005856.1, forward strand.
AGGCATTTAAGGCCAGGCTGGATGAGGCCTTGAGCAGCCTGCTCTAGTGGGAGGTGTCCCTGCCTATGGCAGGGGGTTGGAGCTGGATGATCCTTGAGGTCCCTTCCAACCTAAACCATTCTATGATCCTATGATTTTACAGAGACTGTGAGTGAAAGGAACAGGAATAAGGGAATGCCTCTTGTTGCGTCACAAGATTTGGAATGAACTCTCTCTCTTAGTAAACTCCCTCAGAGAGAATGGTGGGGTTAGATCCAACACTAGTCCCAGTCTTGGCAACAGGTTTATGACAGAGAGAGCTACTGTGCAAGCATTTCAGTGGCAGTGCTTTAACATGGGGCTGTGGGGCCTGTGGAACTGTTAGGCAGCATCTGCAGTTTAAAGTCCTTTTCCTCACTCTCCACATGAATCCTAAGCTCAGGCTGTGGGATTGCATAGCCATGTTTATTCAATTCACAGCTACCCATCAGGTACAATGCCTGCAGGGACTGAGATCTGGATTCTACAGAGTTTCTGAGCAAATTACACACATAAATCTGTACAGGTAGAGAAGGTAACCTGTAACTGAGATCACAGAGACCTAGAGTCACGGCATCTGCAGTCATGGTGGCTCTGACATACCTCTCTGCTTTGGACATAAACCCATGCTGCCTGGGCCTGACCCCAGGTTGTCCTGGAGATGCTGCATGACGGCCCTCAAGGTGATCAGCTCTATGACACTCTCTGGCATTGAGGTCAGACTGACAGGTCTGTAGTTTCCCAGATCCTTCCCACTGCCTTTCTTTTCAATGGGAACACCTTTGCCAACCTCCAGTCAAGTAGAACTTCCCCACTCCGTCATGACTGTTGATAGATAATCAAGGCCAATCGTGTGGAGGCCTTTAAAACCTGTTCCTGGTAAACTCAAGGCAGGCAGTTTCCAGGCAGTTCAGGAGAGATAACTTACAGTTTAGCAAAGCACAATGCTGCAGAAGACAATGGCAGAATCACTGCCAGAGGTAGAGAGCAATGGCAGCAGGCAGCAGCAGGCAAGCATGAATACAACAGCAGAGCACCTTGCATTACCTGATCATCTCTTTTTATCAACACAGCCCAAGACTAACGGGCCTTTGGACACGGAATAGCCAATCAGAATGGCAGTTATCCAAGCTTGGCCATATTAAGTGACGCCATAGGACGTTTTAACTTTTGATGGCAGAACACAGGCCTTGCATGAGGCAGGCACAAGCCAAGTGTATGTACCTTGTTTACCACAGGATGTAAACAGGAGCAAAACAAGTCTGAGCAAGCCAGGGTTCTTAGACTCAGTGGCTCCAGGTTCTTTGTCCCCTTTTCTGCAGTTGCTTCTCCCCACAGCAGAAGGAGGGAGAGCAGAAAAACACGTCTGGGCAAGCCAGGACATGTATAAACCTATTCTGGCCTATTCAGGTCTACCACGACAATGCTGCAACAGAGCAATAGTTGCTGGGTGTCCCAGTTCAGTTTAAATTCCTAAAGACTCTAATAAATTTCATAGAACCAATGACAATTTGTAGAGTGCCCTTCCCTCTCCCCCCTCCTTCCCCAGAGAAAGGACTCTGCAACAAATTAGAAGTAGAGAGGAAAGGTAAGCAACACCCAAATAAATCAATCTCACTCGATTTGGAAGTTTAAAAAAAAGAAAAAGTTTAACAATAACTTAAAAGGGTATCAGTGGTAGGGAGGTTACAGAGGTGTAGGGAAGGAAAAATAACAAATACAAAAGGTATAAATACAACCTGAGTGTGTGATGGTGGTGACCACGTGGTAAAATGACTGGTAACGTGTGTGGGGAGATGCAGGGATGCAGGGAGAGCTGCAGTGTGGTCCAGAGAGAGAGAGGAAGCAGAGTCCCCCTGCTTTTATGGGACAGGAAGGGGGAGTGAGCTAACCATCACCTGGTGTTGTTCAGACCCACCCCTGGGGAGGGGTCAAGACCACCTGAGGTCAAGTGTCAAGTTCAGGGGCACTCCTCCTGGAGTGTTAACCCTATACACTAGGCTAAAAAGAGGTAAAACTAAGAAAAACGGAGCCTGCAAGCACCAGTCCTATAGACAAGAGGCAGGAATGTGGTACTGGATAATAGCATGTACAGCCATTAATGACCTTCAAAGATGCTGCAGAGGAAGCTGAAGATGAGGAAGGCTCCCCTTGCTAGAGGGTAGTGTGAACCCAGAAGCCAACTATGCACGAGCTGTAGGGAAAGATGATTGCACAGTAAGGGAGGAGCTACATACTCTATAGTTCAGCCTTCTGGGACTTACTGGCCCTACGCCATGGAACACTGAGCTCATTTATACTGAGAGCCAAGGTGGCTAGGCTGAGCTACACTGATCTTACCAGCAGGACAGCATTGCTTCCATGGGAACACCTGCTAAGATGAGTGCTGACCAGCTCTGCAATCTGTGAAGCTCAGGAGTGTTGCTGGTCAGTTGGTTAGGGTAAGCATAACCTGCTCTTTGCCTAGTTGGGTCATTTACTGTTCTTTGTCATATCTTATTCAGTATTGTAGCATTTTAGTTATAATAAGGAGTTGAAGCTGTACCCCAGGGGATATCTGTGTGTTGTGTGTCTGCTTCCTGGATCCCAAAGAGCCCACTGGAACAGTGACTTATTAATAATGGATAATTCATAGCAGCTTGGCAGGTGCTGTTCCAACCTGCTATTTCTCACAGTCACATCAGGTCGTGCTGCAGTCATGCTGCTAACTGAAGGGTTAAGTTTGTATTTTAGCTAACCACCAGTTCTTTATTCCCACAGGAAGGGATCTAGATTTGGGACACTAGAGTGACCCCCTAGCCCCACTGGGCCCTGGGGCACCACCCAACCTTTTCCAAACCCTCCTCCTCAGCACATTTAACCACTCCTGGGGCTTTGAGGGACATTGGCTGTGCTGGAAGTTTGGGGGCCTAGTGCCCGGCACCCCAGGTGGGTGGAGGTTGGTTGTTTTGCTGTGGGGGAGGCTAGAAGGGGGTTTGGCTTCCTGGATAAGCACCACCACCTCCATGGTCTGAGCCAGCAGAGATCAGATGGCAGGGACTGGGCTGGGAATCAACCAGCCCATACCACTGGATTCAACAACAGGAAGGATGAGACTGGGGTGTCTCAGCCTCTCCAACACAGGCACTGATGGACTTAGCACAGGAATTCTGGCTCTAACCCACTCCTCCCCTTATTGCAAGATCTGGGGGAGTCTGACAGACTCTCCACATTCCTTGTCCCAGAGGAGTTTCAAATGTCAGCATGGGTTTGTCTCCATGGGTTGACACAGAAGTGATCCCTCTCCACACAAGAGGGAGATCTTGAAAGCTCATCCAGTCCAAGCCCTC
>WAAF01005858.1:3863-17028 GCA_013400475.1 Tricholaema leucomelas
AGAGGAGGCTGAGGGCAGAGCTGATTGCTCTCTGCAGCTCCCTGAGAGGAGGCTGCAGTCAGGTGGGGGTTGGGCTCTGCTCCCTAGGCTCAGGGGATGGAAGGAGAGGAACTGGCCTGGAACTGTGCTGGGGAGGGTTAGGTTGGAGAGGAGGAAACATTTGTTTGCTGCCAGCGTGGTCAGGGATTGGCAGAGGCTGCCCAGGGAGGTTGTGGAGTGCCCATGCCTGGAGGTGTTCCTGTGGCTATGGCACTTGAGGCCAGGGTTTGGTGGCCATGGTGAGGTTGGGTTGCTGCTTGGACTGGATGAGCTTAGAAGTCATGGCCAAGGCACTTTGGGCCAAGGTTTGGTGGCCATGGTGGGGTTGGTTCTGTGGTTGGATTGGATGATCTTAAAAGGCTTTTCCAACCCAAGCTGTTCTATTGCCTCCTGAAGAAGAAAGCAAAGAAACAGACACCAAAGCAAACTTAAAATGCTCATTAAAATCCACTCTGCCACTGCACTTGTTGCAATAAATCAGCAACCTGCCAGCTTGCAGCCAGGGCCATGCTGACAATGCTTGAAGGCTCCTTTCCCCTCCTTGTTCTCAGCTTTGGCAGCCAGAGATAACCACAGGATGGTTTAGGTTGGAAGGGAGCTCCAAGCTCACCCAGTTCCAACTCCCCACCTCGGGCAGGGACTTCTCCCTCTCTCTTCTGTTTCCCACCTGCCTGCCAGGGCAGTGCAGTCAATCCCAGCCCAGCTGACCTTAGCCAATTGCAAAGCCTGATTAGTTGCAGCCTTATTAAAGGAATAATGAATGGGGAAGTGACAAATTTCCTCTTCCTCCTCCCTGCTGGCAATTGAGCCTCCTGCTGCGCATCAATCAAAGCATCTCCAGCATCAGGGGCTCCAAACCTGTTTGCCTTGGCTGTGGGGGAGCCCAAATGTTGCTCCACTGGCAGCAGCATTTATCAGCTTTTATGGCCAGCTGCCAGCAAATCCTACAAGGTAGTGACATGAAACTCTCTGCCTGATCAATGGCCTCAAAGGAAGGGTGGGAAATAATCAGCTGGAGCCACTGCAAGAGCGCCCAAAGGGTGAGAGGAGCTTCCAGCAAGCTTAGAAGGGGGTCAGGGCTTGATGTTAAGATGATTATTTAGGTGGTCAGGCAACAGCTAAGGTCTGATCATTCTCCCAAGCTCTTAAAGTTTTAGTTTGGGGTGGCATTTGTCCTTCTCTGGTGTCATTTGTCCTTCCAGGGTGTCATTTGTCCTTAGAATCATGGAACCAGTCAGGGTTGGATGGGCCTCAAGGATTATCCCATCCACTGCCATGCCCAGGGGCACCTCACACCAGAGCAGGTTGTCCAGAGCCTCATCCAGCCTGGCCTTAAACACCTCCAGGGATGAGGCTTCCACCACCCTCCTGGGCAATCCCTTCCAGGCTCTCACCACCCTCATGCTGAACAACTTCTTCCTAATGTCTAATCTCAGTCTCTGCTCCTCTAGCTTGGATCCATTCCTCCTGCTCCTATCACTACCTAACAGCTTAAAAAGTCCCTCCCCAGCTTTTTTGTAGCCCACTTAAGATACTGAAAGGTCACAGTAAGGTCTCCTGGGAGCCTTCCCCTCTCCAGACTGCAAGCCCCAACTCCCTCAGTCTCTCCTCACAGCAGAGCTGCTGCAGCCCCCTGAGCATCCTCATGGCCCTTCTTTGGACACCTTCCAGCCTTCCACATCCCTCTTGTCCCAAGGGCTCCAGAACTGGATGCAGCACTGGACAGTCTTAGAGGTCTCTTCCAGTTGGGGCCATGGTTTATTGGCCATGGAATTGTTGGGTTGATGGTTAGGTCTGGACAGTCTTAGAGGTCTCTTCCAGTTGGGGCCATGGTTTATTTGCCATGGTGATGCTGGGTTGATGGTTAGGTCTGGACAGTCTTAGAGATCTCTTCCAGTTGGGGCCATGGTTTATTGGCCATGGTGATGCTGGGTGAGAAGGTGAAGTCCTCATGTCTGGAGATGCTCCAGCACCCTGTGAACATGGCACATTGCTTTTAATGGCCATGGTGGTGCTGGGCTGATGGTTGGGCTCAATCTCAGAGGCTTTTTCCAACCCAAACCATTCTGTGATTCTATTTCTTTAACTGGTAAGTGCAGTGAAGGAGCTGGCCTGAAAGAAATGCTTGGCTGTGTTGTTATTTTTCACTCAGCCCAGTGGAGTCCATCTCTACACAGAAGAAATTGTAAATGTCAGCAATGACAGAAGATCTACATAGGACTTGATGACCTCTTTGATTCATTGGCTCTGTGTGAGAGGACGTGGGGAGGATGCACACTGGGGGAATTCTCTTCCTATCATCTGTGAGAGAACAGTTTGGTTGCTTCTTCAGGTCTTGGGTTTTTTATAGAAGGAACATGAAGATCCTCAAGAATTTTGGGCCACAACTTACTTTTGCTGCATTCTAATTGCCAGGTAGGAGGTAAAGATCATAGAATGGTTGAGGTGGGAAGAAACCTCAGAGATCTTCTACTGCTACCTCCCCACCCTGCCCAGGGACACCTCTCAACTACACTCAGCTGCTCAAGGGCTCAGCCAGCCTGGACTTGGATAGGCAGGAGGCAGCCACAGCCTCCCTGGGCAGCCTGTGCCAGGCTCTCAGCACCCTCACACTGCACAGCTTCTGCCTCAGCTCCACTCTCAGCCTGCTCTGCCTCAGCTCCAAACCATTGTCCTTGGCCTGGCTTTTAAGAGAAGGCTTCAGGGGCACCTCAGAGCTGCTGCCAGTGCCTGAAAGGCTCCTGCAGGAAGGCTGCAGAGGGACTTGTGCTGAAGGGGTCTGAGCCAGGTTCCTTCTCAGTGTGGCTCCCAGCTCTGCAATCTCTCCTGTAAGAGATCTTCACCAGTGCCATGTGATTGATGGTTCCTCCATTGGCTACCAGCTCAAATTTCTCCTGTGTGAGATCTCAGCAAGCACAAAAAAGTATTGATAGGTTTCTGTTTCCATTGCAAATTGCTCCATCCAGTCCAAAAGTATTGATTGGTTTCTGTTCCCATTGGAAATTGCTTCACCCAGTCCAAAAGTATTGATTGGTTTCTGTTCCTATTGGAAGTTAGTCAATCCAATCCAAAAGTATTGATAGGTTTCTGTTCCCATTGCAAATTGCTTCATCCAGTCCAAAAGTATTGATTGGTTTCTGTTCCCATTGCAAATTGCTCCATCCAGTCCAAATGTATTGATTGGTTTCTGTTCCCATTGGAAATTGCTTCATCCAGTCCAAAAGTATTGATTGGTTTCTGTTCCCATTGGAAATTGCTTCATCCAGTCCAAAAGTATTGATTGGTTTCTGTTCCCATTGCAAATTGCTCCATCCACTCCAAAAGTATTGATTGGTTTCTGTTCCCATTGCAAATTGCTCCATCCAGTCCAAAAGTATTGATTGGTTTCTGTTCCCATTGGAAGCTTCCATTTCCAAATGCTTTTTTGCTCCTCCTAAACTCCTGCAGTGGGAGGAGTGAAAAGTTTTGTGGCTGTGTGCAAAATTCATTGCAAATCAACACTGCTGCTCAGAGAAAAGCTCCAGACTCCAGCTTTGGAGCTTTTCAACACTAAGCCATTTAATTGCTGCTTGAGAAACACTGAATATTGCTTAGACAAAGCCCAGGTGGTGCCACCACTTCTTTGCTGTTCAGCTTAGATATCAGGCCTGAGCTTCAGAAGCAGTGAACACAAACCTTTATCTCCTCTCCTCATTTTACTGTGTCCTGGCAGCTTTAATTAATTAGGAATGCAACAAATAATTATGGGCACCATCCTTGGAGATGGCTGAAGCAGAAATGAGGGAGGAATTATTCTCCTTCTACATTCTGCAGGAGTATTAAATCAGGAATTACTTCTTCACCAAAATTACAGCTTTAGGGTCCTTTTATTGTTATTATTTAGGATTGTTTCTGTTTTACAGCTGTAAATCTTTGCTAAAGGGAAGTAAGTTCTTTGCAAGAGGGAAGCAAACTCTTTGCTAAAAGGGAAGCAAACTCTTTGCTAAATAGGAAGCAAACTCTTTGCAAGAGGGAAGTAAATACATTGCTAAAGGAATCAAACTCTTTACTAAAAGGAAGCAAACTCATTGCTAAAAGGGAAGCAAACTCTTTGCTAAAGGGGAAGTAAACTCTTTGCAAGAGGGAAGTAAATACATTGCTAAAGGGAAGCAAACTCTCTGCTAAAGGGGAAGTAAATACATTGCTAAAAGGAAGCAAACTCTTTGCAAGAGGGAAGCAAACTCATTGCAAGAGGGAAGTAAATACATTGCTAAAGGGAAGCAAACTCTTTGCTAAAGGGAAGCAAACTCCTGCTAAAGGGGAAGTAAATACATTGCTAAAGGGAAGTAAATACATTGCTAGAGGGAAGCAAACTCTTTACTAAAAGGAAGCAAACTCATTGCTAAAAGGGAAGCAAACTCTGCTAAAGGGGAAGCAAACTCTTTGCTAAAAGGGAAGCAAACTCTTTGCTAAAGGGAAGCAAACTCTTTGCTAAGGGGAAGTAAATACATTGCTAAAGGGAAGTAAATACATTGCTAGATGGAAGCAAACTCTTTACTAAAAGGAAGCAAACTCATTGCTAAAAGGGAAGCAAACTCTGCTAAAGGGGAAGCAAACTCTTTGCTAAAAGGGAAGCAAACTCTTTGCTAAAGGGAAGCAAACTCTTTGCTAAGGGGAAGTAAATACATTGCTAAAGTTCATCCAGTTTCAACCTCCTGCCATGGGCAGGGACAGCTAGAGGGAAGCAAACTCTTTGCTAAAGGGAAGCAAACCCTTTGCAAGAGGGAAGCAAACTCTTTGCTAAAGGGGAAGTAAATACATTGCTAAAAGGAAGCAAATACATTGCTAAAGGGAAGCAAACTCTTTGCTAAAGGGAAGCAAACTCTTTGCTAAAAGGGAAGTAAATAAATGACTGTAACAAGGGAATTGTTCTGTGCTAGGTTTGGCCTGGCACAATAATGGGTTCAGTAGTTGAAAGGAAGACTTCTTCTCCAGGAACTGAATGAGTGATTTGAGTAGAGAATATTAAAGACCTCACAGGACTGCTGAGGTTGGAACAGGCCTTTGATATCATCAAGTCCAACCTAGAGCTCCCAATCCCTCCACTGCTGCTCAGCCACTGCCACTAAAGCAGAGAATGAGTTGGGTTGGAAGGGACCTTCAAGTTCATCCAGTTTCAACCTCCTGCCATGGGCAGGGACACCTCCCCCCAGCCCAGGCTGCTCAAAGCCTCGTCCAGCCTGGTCCTAAACACTTCCAAGGATGAGTCATCCACAATAAACCATGTCCCTAAGCAGCACACTTTTGAATGTTCCAATATTGCCCTGACCACTCTGGCAGCAAAGACATTTTTCCACCTCTCCACCCTAGCTCTCCCCTGGCACAATTTCAGGCCAGTTCCTCTCCTTCCATCCCCTCAGCCAAGGTTGCAGGACCCAATCACCACCTGACTGCAGCCTCCTCTCAGGGAGCTGCAGAGATCAATGAGCTCTGCCTTCAGTCTCCTCTTCTCCACATTGCACACCCCCAGCTCCCGTAGCTGCTCCTCCCCATCCCAGTTCTCCAGACTCATCCCTAGCTTTGGGCATGCTCCAGCCTCTTAATGTCCTTCTGGGATTGAGAGGCACAAAACTGACCCCAGGATTCAAGCTGTGACCTCCCCAGTGCCCAGTCCAGGGGCACAATCCCTGCCCTGCTGCTGCTGGCCTACACCACTGCTGCTCCAGGCTAGGATCTTGCCCACTTTGCCAGGCTCAGGTGGCTGCTGTAGACCTCAGGCACTGCACTGTGAGATCCTTTTCCATGAGTTTGTGTCTAAACTGAAGTCCTTGAGGCACCACAAGCTTTTGAGGCACAAAGTGACCTTCCTCAGCAGCACTCACAGCCCTGCTTTCTCATTCAGCTCCACACTCCAGGGTGTAAATTTCTCCTCCCAGCAGCAGACCAAAAGCACAGCTTCAGGCCTGAAGTATTTCACTTTGCAGTTTATGAGGGGTTAGAGACAGAAAAATACACAATGGGAAGGGCAAATCTTTGACCTAGAGTATACATTGAGGAAGGGTTGCAGATGACATCAAGCTAGGAGCAGCTGTGGAGCTGTTGGAGGGTAGCAGAGCCCTGCAGAGGGACCTGGCCAGGCTGGATGGGTGGGCAGAGGCCAAGGGGATGAGACTGAACAAGGCCAAGGGCAGGGATCTGCACTTTGGCCACAACAACCCCAAGCAGCACTACAGGCTGGGGCCAGAGTGGCTGAGAGCAGCCAGGCAGAGAGGGAGCTGGGGGTGCTGGCAGAGAGGAGCTGAAGAGGAGGCAGCAGTGCCCAGGTGGGCAGCAGAGCCAATGGCATCCTGGGCTGGCTCAGGAGCAGTGTGGGCAGCAGGACAAGGGAGGTTCTTCTGCCCCTGTGCTCAGCACTGCTCAGGCCAGCCCTGGAGTGCTGTGTCCAGTTCTGGGCTCCTCCATTGCAGAGAGATGTTGAGGTGCTGGAAGGTGTTTGGAGAAGGGCAGCAAGGCTGGGGAGGGGCCTGGAGCACAGCCCTGTGAGGAGAGGCTGAGGGAGCTGGGGGTGTGCAGCCTGCAGCAGAGGAGGCTCAGGGCAGAGCTCATTGCTGTCTGCAGCTGCCTGAAGGGAGGCTTTTAGTATCTTAAGTGGGCTACAAGAAAGCTGGGGAGGAACTTTTTAGGCTCTCAGGTAGGGATAGGGCGGGAGGGAATGGAACAAAGCTGGAAGTGAGGAGATTCAGCCTGGATGCTAGGAAGTTGTTCAGCAGGAGGGTGGTGAGAGCCTGGAAGGGGTTGCCCAGGAGGGTGGTGGAAGCCTCATCCCTGGAGGTGTTTAAGCTCAGGCTGGATGAGGCTGTGGCCAACCTGATCTAGTGTGAGGTGTCCCTGGGCATGGCAGGGGGTTGGAACTGGCTGATCCTTGTGGTCCCTTTCCAACCCTGCCTGATTCTAGGATTCTGTGGCTCTGCAGGAGCTTTTCACCAATTTGGTTTGTCTTTGCCTGTTTTATTTTTAGTGTCTGGCTCACCGCACACACAGACACAAGCTCACTGGGACCACTCTGTCAATATTATGATCAAAGCATCAGAAAACAGCTTGCTGGACCTAAAATAAGGACCTAAAATTGCCTGAATGCTAATGGCTTGATGAATGCAAAGAAAGCAGAGTGCCAGTAACTGAGGGGGGGGCAGGCTACATGAAAGCTGGGGAAGGACTTGCACCAAAGGCTTGTAGGGATAGGGTGAGAGGCAATGGAGTAAAGCTTGAGGATAGAATGGATCATAGAATGGTTCAGGTTGGAAGGAACCTCAATGCTCAGCCAGTTCCAACCCCCTCCTGCCTTAGGCAGAGACACCTCCACCAGAACACGTAGCTCAAGACCTCATCCAGCCTGATCCTGAACACCTCCAGGGAGGTTGTGGAGCACAGAAGCACCAAATGTGATCAAAGGGCTGAAATCAACAAAAGAAGCATCCTCATCAGCTTGTGAGATCTCCAAGAAAGGCTTCATGCAAACATTTCCACCCCTGATTTCATAGAACAGAATCACAGAATCAACCAGGTTGGAAGAGACCTCCAAGCTCACCCAGTCCAACCTAGCACCCAGTCCAACCTAACACCCAGACCTCCAAGCTCACCCAGTCCAATCTATCACCCAGTCCAACCTCTCACCCAGTCCAACCTATCACTCAGTCCTCCAAGCTCACCCAGTCCAACCTATCACCCAGTCCTCCAAGTTCACCCAGTCCAACCCATCACCCAGTCTAACCTATCACCCAGTCCTCCAAGCTCACCCAGTCCAACCTATCACCCAGACCTCCAAGCTCATCCAGTCCAACCTATCACCCAGTCCAACCTCTCACCCTGCCTGTGATTTGGAACAGACCTCTTAAAACACAATGAAAATGGCTCAGGAGATGTTCAGAGGGCTGAAATCAACAACAAAAGAAAAGCATCCCCATCAGCTTGTCAGACCTCCTCCAAGCAAGCAGGCTTCATGCAAACATTTCCACCCCTGATTTCCATCTGAAATGCAATCACATTGCCGGCAAAAGGTACATTAGCACCAGACCTGCTTAGTATTCCTCCACTGTTAGCCTCTTTTTGGTCTGTGGTGGTGGTTTGCCTCCTTTCTTTTTTTTTTTTTTTGCCTGTGATTTGGACTTGAAAACAGAGAAAAGGAAATCTCACTGCCCACAACTGCTCCTGATGCTACCCAGCAATTAAACAGGCTGCTTTTTCCCAGTCAGCTCTTTGCAGATACAGGGGGGTGAAAAGAGACCAAACACTTCAGCAGCTCTCACTGCACATCGAAATGAATACCAACTCCACCAGCACCGCAGGCACATCCAACACACAAGAAGCCTGCAGCCTCCTTCAGCCAAAAGAACACCAACCTGAAAAAGACCCAAAACCACCAAAGGCAAACCAGGGGAGGTGAAATAATCAAACCAGGGGAGGTGAAATAGCCAAACCAGGGGAGGTGAAATAGCCAAACCAGGGGAGGTGAAATAGTCAATCCAGGGGAGGTGAAATAGCCAAACCAGGGGAGGTGAAATAGTCAAACCAGGGGAGGTGAAATAGCCAAACCAGGGGAGGTGAAATAGTCAAACCAGGGGAGGTGAAACAGCCAAACCAGGGGAGGTAAAATAGGCAAACCAGGGGAGGTGAAATAGCCAAACCAGGGGAGATGAAACAGCCAAACCAGGGAGGTGAAATGGCCAAACCAGGGAGGTGAAATGGCCAAACCAGGGGAGGTGAAATGGCCAAATCAGGAGAGGTGAAATAGCCAAACCAGGGGAGATGAAACAGCCAAACCAGGGAGGTGAAATGGTCAAACCAGGGGAGGTGAAATACTCCTCAGGGTAAGCAGCCTCATGCAGCATCCCCTTGTTAGAGGCAGGATTTATGATTTAAGGGCTCCAATGTTGGTACAAAGAGATCCTCTGCACGTTTCTACCTGCTAACAACAATAAATCATGGCTTGGGTTTGGGGGGAAGAGGAGGAGGGAAAAACCAACCAAACAAAAATCTCTGGGGCTGAAGCTGAATTTTTGCTTCTCAGCCTGAAATGATTTCTGCAGTGCATGGCTTCGATTTTGCTTTATGTATTTGTTCCTTTTAAAGGCAGGAGGCTGCTCAGGTGTTTTTAAACTTGGGGTTTACATTCCCCTCCCACACATTCCTTACCTTTATTTTCCTTTAACTAAACCTTAACACTTTCAAAACAGGTCGATGCTGCAGAAATCTTCTCTTCTCCTCCTCCCTTTCCCCTCATATAGCAAAGACTACTTAAAACAAATCATCTGTACCTCTATCTAAACCTAATCACCTCTCTCCATCTCTCTATCTAAATGAAAAGACATCAAAGTATGCCAGACCCATTCGCGACCCCTCAAGTTTCCACACCGCCGCTTCTTTCTTTTCCCTTCCAACCCGAACCGACCTCCCCCACCCCCGACTTTAGCACCAAGGATGCACCCAGCACAACACCACAACGCAAGCGGCTGAACCTATACCCCTACCCCGCACTCCAGAGCCATCAGCCCGGCTTTGGGGGAGGGCTGGATGGAGCCTTGCGAAGCCGGGGTGGGGGGGGAAGGGAAAAGTGCAGCTCTCTCTCCTCCCCACCCCCCCCCCACCCCCTTCCTTAGGGCACTGCGGGGCTGGCTCACTTTGTTTAGAACTTAGGGAGTAAGTTGTGGCGATTCCAAAGCGGGATGAGCAAGGAGACAGACAACACAAGCCGCGAATCCGCACGGCCGCATCCCTGCCGCCTAACCGCCCCCCCCCCCCCCCCCCCCCCCCCNCCACCTCCGCCTGGCTCCCGCAGCTTCTCCGCGTCCTTTCAGGCAGCGTTTCGGGAGCATCTCCCCGCACCGTACCGCACAGCACCAGAACCACCGCGACGATGCAAACCAGATGTGTCCTCCTTCATCCTCATCCTCACCCTCCCCTCCCCAGCTGGGAAAAAGCCATCCTTACCTGCTCCACCAAGCTGCAGCAAGCACCAGTCAAACGCAGCAGCGGCGGCGGCGGCGGCTTCGCTTTCTCTCAATCACTGTAGCAACAAACTGCCCTTTCTTCTCTTCCTCTTCATTCACAAAGGACCTCACCGGCTGCAAGGACAGGTAGAAACCACTTTCTTTACTGGAAGGGGTTAGCTGCCTTACGAGAAAAGCCTGAATCCCCTTCTCTTGCGGTCGCCTTCTCGTCTTGACCCTTTCCCGATCAATAACTGCTCGGCAGCGGCGGCTTGAGCTCAGCTGCAGCTCCCAGAGCCCAGCCAATTGCTATGGAGGATTCCCTCTCTAGAACCCCCTCCTACAACAACGCACAGGGCTGCAGCGCAAATTTTATTACTCCTGGAAAAGTAGTTTTAACTCTTTCCTTGCAAGCCACCTTCTGCTTTGGGAGCTGCAGTTCAGGCTCTCCTTTTGGAGCTGTAGTTTAGGCTCTCCTTTTGCAGCTCCACATTAGCTCTCCTTTGGAGCCCTAAATAAATGCTCATTTGGAGCTCCAGATTAATTCTTGCTTGGAGCCCACCATGAATCCTCCTTTGGAGCCCCAAATAAGGTCTCATTTGGAGCTCCAGATTAATTCTTGCTTGGAGCCCACCAGGAACTCTCCTTTGGAGCCTTAAATAAGGTCTCATTTGGAGCTCCAGATTAGTTCTTGCTTGGAGACCCACACAAGCTCTCATTTGGAGTCCCACATAAGATCTCCTTTGGAGCTCCAAATAAGCTCTCATTTGGTGCCCACCATGAACTCTCCTTTAGAGCCCCAAATAAGGTCTCATTTGGAGCTCCAGATTAATTCTTGCTTGGAGCCCACCATGAACTCTCCTTTGGAAGCCCAAATAAGGTCTCATTTGGAGCTCCAGATTAGTTCTTGCTTGGAGACCCACATAAGCTCTCCTTTGGAGTCCCAAATAAGGTCTCATTTGGAGCTCCAGATTAATTCTTGCTTGGAGCCCCACATAAGCTCTCTTCTGGAGCCCCACACAAGCTCTCATTTGGTGCCCACCATGAACTCTCCTTTAGAGCCCCAAATAAGGCCTCATTTGGAGCTCCAGATTAATTCTTGCTTGGAGCCCCATATAAGATCTCCTTTGGAGTCCCAAATAAGGTCTCATTTGGAGTTCCAGATTAATTCTTGCTTGGAGCCCCATATAAGATCTCCTTTGGAGTCCCAAATAAGGTCTCATTTGGAGCTCCAGATTAATTCTTGCTTGGAGTCCCAAATAAGGTCTCCTTTGGAGCCCCAGATAAGGAGCCTGCAGCTTGGACTCTGCTTGTAAAATGCTCTCCAGCATTGGCAAATGAGAATCAATGCAGAGGTCCCTTCCAGCCCAGCCCATTCTCTGACACTGTGATGTCTGTGACTCTTTTTCAGGAGCTCTCTTCTAGTTTTGGTTATAAATGTTGACAAGAATTAACAGCTCAATCTTAATTAGCACTGCAGTGTGCAGATGCTGACTGCTGGGAAGGTGCTGGGGTCACCAGTAAGGGACATGGGACACTGAAACAGGTTGCCTAGGGAGGCTGTAGATGGAAGATGTTCAAGGCCAGGCTGCATGAGGCCCTGAGCAGCCTGGGCTGGTGCAAGGTGGTGCCAGCACTGACCCCTGAGTGAGCCACTTGGCACTGGTCTGCAGGTGGACACTGTGCCCTTGATCCCCATTCTCTGCCTGCCACCATCCAGCCAATTCCTTACCCAGCAGTGCTGCATCCAGCAAGTCTTTGTGCCCGGTTTGGTGCCCAGGGTGTCCTGTGGGACAGTGTCAAATGAATTACTCAGGTCTAGTTGGCAAACTGCTTCAGTGACTTTTTGGGAGGGCCACTATTTATCTCCCTTTCTCTTTTCCTTCCCTTCCCTTTGCAGTCACTGCAATTTCTTGGGGGTGGCTTGGGCTCTTTTCTTTGCCTCTCTTAGTGGTTTTTTCCCCCTGCTGTATTTTAAGCAGTGCCATTGGTGCAGCTAATAAAGGCTGAGTAGATTTCAGCAGTGAGTTTTCTTGCTGCTGCTTTTCCAGCACTGAGTTCCCCCTCTTTGCTTGACCTACTGCTGAAGAAAACCTGAAACAAAGCACCAGGAAATGTCTTCTTGCATCCTTCTGCTGAGGCTTATCTCCATTTAGCATCTGCCTACCAGCTGGGGTTCATTTTGCTCCCTACAACCATCCTTGACCCACATAAGTGAGTCCTCCTCTCACTTCCCAGCAAAACAGCCATGTTTGGATGCCTTCATGGAAGGAATAAGCCAGACCCAGCCAAATCAGACAGTCCTGATGGCTGCCAACAGGAGGTCAGCCAAAATCCATCCCAAGCTCAAAGGAACTCAATTGGCATCACCAGCACCAAATGATTCTAACGTTACCAACCTGCCGGTGCCTGAAGGGGCTGCAAGGAGGCTGCAGAGAGACTGAGTGCAAAGGGCTGCAGGGACAGCAGGAGGGCAATGGCTGCAAACCAGAGCAGAGCAGCTTGAGATTGGCTGTGAGGAACAAGTTGTGCAGCAGGAGGCTGCTGGAACCCTGCAGCAGGTTGCCCAGGGAGGTGGTTGAGGCTCCATGGCTGGAGATGTTGAAGGTGAGGCTGGGCAGGGCTGTGAGCAACCTGCTCTAGAGGAGGATGTCCCTGCTGAGAGCAGAAGATGTTGGGCTGGATGAGCTCTGGAGGTCCCTTCCAGCCCAAAACATGAGTGATATAGAAGTGTTCCACCTTTCCAGCTTTTGTGATTTTGATTCTATAATTCTGTGATTTTAAGATTCTCTGATTAAGGGACTATGATTTTGTGATTCTCTGGTTCTGTGACTCTGAGACTCTGTGGCTCTGTCAATCCATGACTGTGTGACTCTGTGGCTCGCTGATTCTGTGTCTCTGTGACTGTGACTCTATCCCTCTTTGTCTGTGGCCCTGTGGCTCTGTGACTTTGTTGCCCTGAGATCCTATGATTCTCTGTCTGTGGCCCTGTGGCTCTGTGATTCTTTGTCTGTGGCTCTATGGCCCTGTGATTCTACCATTCTTTGTCTGTGGCCCTGTGACTTTGTGGCCCTGTGATTCTCTGATTCTCTCTCTGTGGCTCTGTGTCCCTCTGACTCTGTGACCCTGTGATTATATCATTCTCTGTCTGTGGCCCTGTG
>WAAF01005863.1:0-24997 GCA_013400475.1 Tricholaema leucomelas
TTGTGGTCCTCTCCAATCCTGACTGATTCTACGATTCTATGATTCTGCATTTATATCCTGTAAGCAGTCTCTGGAATTAATGTATCACTTGTACCTAGTCATCTAGTTGCTTATGCCATCTAACATATCTAGATAGTTATGCCTAATTGTGGGCATCAAAAGTTAGAGTTTGCCTTATAAATTAAGAAGAATAGTGCCAAAAAAATGAAACTATTTCTAATTTCATAATTGTCAGAAGGAAATAGAAATATAACTTAGTGTTTTAATTAAAATACACAACTTGCTATTACATTGCAATTACAGTTTAGTAATTTCAGTACTACAACAATCTTTAAATTTCCCACACAGCAGAATGTGACTGTCATTTTACTTTATTAAAAGTAGTTGGAAACTTACCCTTCAAGTTAGCCACACGATTCAGTACCACAGTGTCTGAAACGTCCAACAACACAGAAATATCAAAAGCATGTGAAGTAACAGGAGTCTTGTTAGGGGCTCTGGGATCCATAACAAGTGAGAGCCTTTCAGAATCTGTGTCTTTTGCTTCCAGATCAGTCCCTGCATAGGCTTTTTCAAATAGCTTTGCCTGATTAATTGTCATTGGAAACCCATCCACAATCCACCCCTTGTCTGGTGGTATTTGTCTATAAGTAAATGAAGACCCAGAATTACACAGTGAAGTGATAACATAGTAGTAACACCTAAAGAAAAGCTTGCCCTAGCAGGTCTACCATTCTGTATTCACTGTATTAAAATAACCTGAGGAATACAGAGTGTGGCAGACATAACTTAAACCATAAAGCAATGGAATTTAAATAAGGAAAATAACAGCAAGCCTAACTAAAAGTGAAAAAAGTAAAAATCAAACCAATTTTTGCTTCTGTCTACACAGAAACCTCTATCTGCGATGTAATTTTACTAGTTTCACTAGTATCTTTTGCACTGAAGTAACAAACAGCAAAATCTGTTTTGTAACTTTCAAATATACTAGTGGGAACAATATAACTTAAATTATATTCATGTGAGAAACTTAAGTGTTAACTGCACATCAGGGTATCTAAGTCAATTTTCTGTCAAACGACAGTAGGCAGAAATAAATCAGCTAAGTGCTTGGATTATGCATTTCAGAAAATCAAAAAAAAACCCAAACTAGTGTATGTGACTTTCCAACTAACAAACAAAATAGATATATTAACGATATATAATTACTATGCCATAATCATATAAATTTTTACTTACCTTCAGTAGCATACAATAATGTCTGCATAACTGAGAGATAAACTCTATGGCTAGCATTCCACTGCTAGCACAACTAACTTCACTAATTTGCTCCACTTTCCAAGCAGAAGATTCTAATGTTCGAAAAAAAAAACTTAATAAGGAAAAATGGCAGAATCTAGACTACAAGTTGGGTAATTAACATTCTAAATAACTGAGGAAAAAGTTTCATACTTAATGGCTTCCACTAGGATGTCAACTAGTAATTCATCGGGAATACTTTTTCCTTTCTTCAACACTTTCTGTGATCTGGCACCAAGCTGGGCACGTACGGATAGCTGTGAAGAGTGCAGCATAAGACATTCTCCTTTATGTATTACACTGTATTAAATTATAGCATCTCATATATCATATATCACAATCTTTATCATTGTATTTACTTTTATTTAATATTTATTGTTATGTATTTAAGAAGAACTAGTTTCAACTGGTAAAAAAACTTAATTGAAATCTCTCGATGTGCATCATTTCCGTCGTGAAACTGTCAGATACAAACAAGGTTGAGAAACAAAGGATATGAAAGCCAAGAAATAAAAAATTAAGTGCCCTTCTTCTAAGCTTATTCTGATTTTCACTAGATACATTCACTGACAGGTTCCTACAGTAGCATTTAACATAATGTAATCAACATGGTTTTTTCTGTCTTGACTTTGTAAGCATTTTCCAGTGGCCAAGAATATCAAAGACACAGTTGGAGAATTAAGTAACTTTGAACATAAAGGAAGAAAATCTTATCACAGGATTAATGACCTGTTTTGCAGCAGCAGCAGCAAGAGCAGGAATACATCTTTGCTAAATAATAAGTGACATAGAAAGAACCTCATCTTATGTAAATGTGAGACAAAAAACTTAATGATACGTACAACTCTAACCAGCTTACAGAAGAACAGATTTTCATAATGAGCTGTTTTATATTTCATACAGAAAAAATAGGGTACTGCAAGTTAAGTAATTTAACCATTTTAAACAATGCATTTTCATAAAGAAGTTAAGATCGGATTACGAACCTTGGATAGGTCATCCTGACTGTTGTCTGATTTTAAGTCTTGCTCTGATGGATCCTTTTTGACAGGACAATGGCCTGAAATAGGTAAGTTATATTTTTTGTATAAAAACAATTACTATAATATTTACACAATAAATAAAAAATAGGAGTGTATGCCTCATTGTTTTTGAGTAAGTCAATACAGAAGATGTTAAATGTTCAGCTTAAAGTGGCATCACTTAAAAGGTTGTTTACTCATAGCTTCTTAAACTTCAAGGATGGTGACTATACTCTCTCCATGCAATTTGTTTTAACATTTGGTGGTTGTCATAGGGAAAACTCTGGTTTATGTTGACTGTAAAAGGCAACAACAAAAGCATTTGCAGGTATCTCCACAGCAAAAGGAAAGCTAATGAAAATGTGAGCCTGCTGAAAGAGATATGCAGAAGATTAAAGTATCCCTTGACACTACCAGACAACAGTAACAAGAAAGATTTGACCTTAGTAAAGGAAGATCAGCTTAAGGAATATTTAAATAAAACAGAAATATGTAAGCCCATGGGACCTGATGGCATAGATGCACCCATGCTGAGGGACCTGACCAATGTCATTGCTAGGACACTCCTAACAGTCTTTCAAAGGTGCTGGGGATTGGGAAAGATTCCCAGGACTAGAAGAATGCAACTGCCACTCCTCTTCCCAAGGAAAGCAAGAAGGGGGAATTGGGGCTGTACAAGCCAGTTGGCCTCACCACAGTCACTCAGACCTGACAGAGCAAATAAGCACAGAAATAATTTTCAACTACACTACAGACAAAAAGACAAGTGGGAGTTGTCAGTGTGGCTTTATAAGGGGGAATTGTGCCCAACTAACCTGACTGCCTTCTATAATGGAATGGCAGGCTCAGTGGCTAAGAGATCAGCCCATGCTGTTCACACTGACTTTTGACACTATCTTCCTTAGCATTCTTATAGACAAACTGATGAAGTAGAGACTAAGTAAGTGGACAGTGTGGTGGTGGACTGAACAGTGACCAAATTGCCAGTCTTAAGTGGCTGTGACCAGCAGTGTGAAATGCCACTGACAATCAGTGATCAGTGGTGTGGCCCAACCACTGGTTCTGAGACCAACAATATTTAACATCTTCATGAGTGACCTGGATGATTAAGATAGTGAGCACCCTCAGCACATGTGCAGACAATACAAAGTTGGAAGGAGTGGTTGATACATCAGATGGCTGTGCTGCCCTTACGAGGGATCTTGATGGGCTGGGGAAAAGGGCTGACAGCAATTTCATGAAGTTCAGTGTACTGAAATACTCTTGGTGAGGAAAATCCCATGCCTTCAGTACCAGTGAGGGGACAATCGTCTTGAGAGGAGCATGGGGGCCCTGGAGGAGAACAAGTTGACCATGAGCCAGCAACGTACTCTTGCAGCAGAGAGGGCCAACAGCATCTGAGACCACACTTCTTTGTTCTCAGCTCTTGTGAGACCACATCTGTAGCGCTGTGTCTAGCTTGGGACTCACCAGTGCACAAAAAATACAGAGTATTTCAGTAGGTCCAGAGAAAGTCCCCAACAATTACTATGACATATAAGGGAAGGCTTAGAGTTGGGACTGTTCAGCCTGGAGAAGGCCCCACAGGAATTTTATCAATGTGTGGAAGTATCTAGGGTAGGTAGGCAAGTAAAGAAAATGGAGACAGATGCTTCTTACTTGTGCCGAGTAAAGTTAGAAAAGCTACCAGACACAAACTGGAACACGGGAAATTCAATTTTAACGTAAAAAAAAGTCAGGGTTATGGAGCACTGGAAAATTGCTCAGTGAGGTTGTGGTGTCTCTATCCTTGAATATGTACACCATCCAACTGAACATAGTCCTGAACAACCTACAGCAGAGATCCTTGGACTAAATGATCTGCAGAAGTCCCTCCCAAACTCAATCATTACGTGATTCTGAGCTTAGGTGGCTGAGCCCAGTGTCAGTTCCTTTGTTGGTAAGATCTGATGTAAAGAAAGGTAACACGTGAGAAGGTGAGGGCTGGTCCTTCCTTTCTTTGGGAGCTGTTTTTAAGCTGAAGCTCTCATTCTAGACCCTGTCTGTGGTACACTTACTGCATTAGCAGAATTGCTGGGTTATCACCATACTGAGGCTGATATTGATCAAGGTCTCTGGACCTGAGAGTGACCCTGACAACTGTCAACTGAATCAATATCCTCAGTCTTTGCTGGTGGAACATCAGCACTTCCTGCTTTTGCCCTCATAACCTAGTTCACATTCTTTCATGGAGCAGCCTGCACTTGCTGACCTCAGATTCTCAGAATATACAGGGAGAGGAAATTAATAATGGAAACTACTGTGAAAACTCAGGTATCAATATTACTCCAGAAGTAAAAAAGAAGGGAACTGCCACTGAAGTCTAATAAGGTAAGAATTAAAATTGAATTGTATAAATATATACACATAGATTAGATACTTCTTTTTCTTTAATATACACACCTTTAGTTCCATTTACAGGTATTTCTGTTTGCAATTTCTTTAGTATATTTGGTGATGATTTTGATAAGTTCTTCTGGACCTTGGAACAATTATGAAAGGAAATGGATTAGAAAGGAAACTACACATTACTGGAAAAACAAGCTTGTCAATTCGAATTGACTCTTGAGGTCTTGTAAGTTAAAACTTGACACTAACTTTGAGTAAAAAATGGAAACAACATGCTTTCTGCCTTATGTATTTCATTCTGGTCTCCCTAAGAGACCCAACTTTAAAATTTAAAAAATGCTTACTTTATTCTGTTCCTCAGAACTCTCTGCTTCTTCTGGAATCATATTTTGTTCCGTTTTCATTTCATTTTTAGCAAAAGCTTGGATGGCCTCCTGAACCAGAGTATCAACAGATAGTACCTGAATATTGCAAACTAATACACAAAAAAGTTAGGTAAATTTACAGTTTGACTTAAACATACACACAAAAGGACTATTCCTGGCAATTAAATCAATGATTTCGTTTTGGCTTTTGATGTGAGTTTTTTCAACACTGTGATGGTTTGGGTGTCCCCTGCCCCCCCCCAACTTTAGAAATCACCCAGACTAGACTCAGCTGGCTCTGGAAATTTGAATGAAGCTTATATTTACAGCTGGCACAATATACAAGCAGATATTTACAGTATATACAGTTATAGACAGAAATATACAAGGTAAAACAGACACAACTCCCCTCCCAGAAACCTGAGTCCCCAGGAGGGACTCTCAACCACCCCTCACCTTCCCCCTACCCCTCTCAACCTTACCCCAGTCCTAAGGAAGAATGGAGGTTCGGCCAAGAGGGTTAAAAAGCAAGGTGAAGCAGCCAAGCAAAAGGAGGGTGAGGTTAGAAAGCAAGATGGAGTCCAGCCAGCAGCCTCAGCTTCTCCCCAGCAGGCAAAGCTCCCAGCGAACAGCGGAAGCAAGTGACCTAATCTTTGTTTTGCCTTTCTTTTGTACACATCTCAGCAAGACTGTGAGGGAAGTAGACCGCACCATTGTTTTCATTTTACAGCCTATCATCTAGTTCTTCTCACCAAAACATGCTAGCTAGGCTCAAACTAACACAAACACTCTCTGCACTGTAACCACTGCACAGCATGGATCCACAATCATGTATCTGCCTTGCTAGTTTATTCTATGACAAACACCCCCAGAGAAGTTTGCCAAAGTCACTTCCAAATTCTCAATGAAGAAGCAATACTTAATTAACACTACATTTAAGTTCAAATATTTTTTAAGCTTATTTTGAAAGACAACGAGTGAATGATTTGCAACCAACCCTTGCAAAACTCAGATTCATCTGAGGTTCAAGGATCAGCAGTGCAAGGATTTGCTCAAATTATTTTAATGCAAACAAACATTTTAAGAGTTCTAGGAAGGAAAACATACAAAATTCTACCTTTTTCAATAGACTTTATACAGGTGGTTTTTCCACTAAAAAGTTTTCCCAGAATACATCCCTTGATGGGAAATGCAGGAAATAGAGGTGGTGGAGCTTTGGGTTTTGGAGGATAGAAGATCTCCATCAGCCTATGAAGCACATGACCCAATATGTTATTATTAAGAGGTGGTCTGTTTTCGCTGTTCTCTTCAGTTGGGCACCATTCTCCTGTCATACTCTGTAAAAATGAAAATGACCCAATAATATGTCATTATGCTTTGTCAATCACTGCTAAATGTTTATACACAAACAAAACACAAGCAACACAGGCAAACCCCTCCCATCTCTGGAGGTGTTCAAGAAAAGCCTGGATGAGGCACTTAGTGCCATGGTCTAGTTGATTGGCTAGGACTGGGTGAGAGGTTGGACTGGATGATCTTGGAGGTCTCTTCCAACCTGGGTGATTCTGTGCTTCAATAACCAAATCTGAACAATACTAAAAAAATATATTTTTTGACTAGAGATTTGTTAATCTCCCTGTTGTTCCCCAGGGATCAGTGCTGGGCCCAGTCCTGTTCAATATCTTTATTGATGATCTGGATGAGGAGATTGAGTCCAGCATCATTAAGTTTGCAGATGACACCAAGCTAGGAGCAGGTGTTGATCTGTTGGAAGGCAGGAGAGCCCTGCAGAGGGACCTGGACAGGCTGGATGGGTGGGCAGAGGCCAATGGGATGAGATTTAACAAGGCCAAGTGCAGAGTTCTGCACTTTGGCCACAACAACCCCAAGCAGCGCTACAGGCTGGGGACAGAGTGGCTGGAGAGCAGCCAGGCAAAGAGGGGGTACTGGGGAATACTGGCAGATAGTAGCTGAAGATGAGCCAAGTGTGCCCAGGTGGCCAAGAGNACCAGCAACAGGACAAGGGGACACAGCCTCAAGTTGTGCTGGGGGAAGTATAGACTGGATGTTAGGAGGAAGTTCTTGCCAGAGAGAGTGATTGGCATTGGAATGGGCTGCCCAGGGAGGTGGTGGAGTCCCTGGGGGTGTTCAGGAAAAGCCTGGATGAGGCACTCCGTGCTATGGTTTAGTTGACTGGATAGGGCTGGGTGATAGGTTGGACTGGATGATCTTGGAGGTCTCTTCCAACATGGTTGATTCTATTCTATTCTATTCTATAAGCTCTAATTATGTCATTATCATTAAGGATTTATTAATGTTCACTAACACCTGTCTGATAGATAAGTAGTCCTATGATGTTTTTTAGGTTCCTAGAAAAAATTCTTTTTGTTCCATAAATATGAAAAACCATTTCACCAATACCATGGAACGAAACAGTAGCAGATCTTTAAAACAGAACCCCAGTACTTTAATAGTCAGCATTTATAAAACTGGGTAATGTTACTAACCAGTGTGGCACATAGATTGTTATGGGAAAAAAGTTTTAAATACATATATATATATTTGTTTAACAGACATTCAATGAGAAAAAATAAACAAAAATCCAACAACTCAAACAAGCAAACCACAATATAATTTCAACAAGTTGTTAAGGTAAGAAAATACTGAATAGAATCTTCCAGTTTACCTGCTTTGAGACCAGTATAAATTTAACAGTGATAACTCAGACTACTGTTACAGATTAATGAAGCTTCGCTAGTACAAACACTAACAACCACACTGGAAGAAAGATGAGGATGGAAGGAAGTAGTCAAAAGAACTGACTGCATAATTATAATGCTTTGGCAATTGTGATGTATACTCTACCTCTTATAACAGCAGGAAAGTATTGATGTGCAATTTATGCTTAAAGGAGCTAAAAGACAATATTTTAGTATGTAGGATAATATCAGTCCCATGTTAGTTATTATTTGGATACTAAACAGGTGTTTGGAAGTTATGCAGGCTAACAATATTCTCAATTAGATTCTGGCTTATCATCCCTTTTGGGGTGAAAATAAAAGGCTGAGAGGCACAGGCAAAATAAAAACAAAGGAGAAATGTTCACAATCAGAGTGGCTAAGCAGAGGAATGGGTTGCAAAAAGAATGTGTGTAATCTGTGTCTTGGAAATACTTGAAAGCTGGCCAGACAACATGATGAGGAGTATTGCCTGACTCAGAAGTTGGCCCAGCTTTGAGCAAAGAGGCTGAACTACATGATCCGCATACTCCTTTGAACCTGAACACTGTTATCAGTCTATAAATTCAAAATTGAATCACTATCAATAGAATCAAACAGTTTCAATGTTCTGCTAAAAGATAATGGTTTGCCTGTTCCAGGCATAACATGCAAAGTTTTCCTGAACTTGCAATTGTGGATGACAAATCACTACAGTATGCATTCTACTAATGGAACTTGATCAGTGTTCACTTTCTACATATATTAGATAGAATAACATGATGTAACTTATTATGACTCTAAATTAAAATATTCACTATTATTAATCAGTAAAAACAAAGCAGAAACTATTTTGGAGTGGCACAATATCTCCTTCTAATACATCTGAGAAAATATACTTCTTAATGTGCAATTCAAAAGATATGCTTAAATCTTTATCCTATCTGAACCATTCTTCCTTAAACTTGCAAGCAGAGATGGATCACAAGATGTTGGAAGGGACCTCTGGAGATCTTCAAGTTCAACCACCCTGCCAGAGCAGGACTATATCATCTCATGCAGGTTACACATTTATGCACCACGATGGGAGCAGACTCCACAACCTCTCTGGGAAGCCTGTTCCAGTACTTTATGATCCTTACAGTAAAGAAGTTCTTCCTCTGGGGAGCCCAGAACTGGATTCAATATTCAGGTGGGCCCTCATGATGGGGAAGGAGAACCTTCCTCAATCTGCTGGATCTGCTCTTCTTAATGCAACCCAGGATACCATCGGCCCTCTTGGCCACAAGGGCACATTGCTGTACCATAGAGAACTTGTTCACCAGTTCTCCCGGGTGCTTCTCCAAGGGGCTGTACTCTAGGAGATCACCTCCTAACCTGTATTGGTGAAGTTCATTATTCTCTGTCAGGTGCAGAACTCTGTACTTATCCTTGTTGAACCTCATCAGGTTGTTCTATCAGTCTTGTACTAAAAATCAATTTCAAATGGATGGACTACCCCTTCAAAGTACTCACTTTTGAGATTTCTTACCCTTTAACCAGGAGATTGCTAGACTGTAACTGTCTTGCGATAAAGTAGTTTACCACCAGGAACAACTTTTCAGGCATCGATGAGAGAGTTATCTAACTGCAGGTGAACATTCTGAAGTTAAACTGGAAAATATTTATTTGGCATTTTGAGCAATGCCTACTGTTATGCTTGTTTTGAGTACTTCCTTTAATTTAAGTGATTAGCCAAAACTGCTGATGTAAGTTTCCAAATACTTGAATGCTCAATCTACCGTGGAATGTGCAATGGACTGATAGCACTGTAATTTGTTCTTGCATTTATTTGGCAATTTAGTCAGTATTGCTAATGTAAAAAATATTATTGAGCAATGCCAAATTGCCTGTGTTGGGCTTTTTTCTCAAGTGTTAAGAAAATTAACAGAAACTTTACCAAAATACCTTACTAATATGCTTATCTAGAAGCAGTACTTTGAAGACATTAGCTGTTCATTTAGGCTTTTAGAAAACCTAAGTGTGAATGCGTGCCAACAATTTTACATTCATATAATATGAGCTTTTGATGAATATTTATTGTGAAAGGCAGAAGAATAATAACATCTGGAAAAAATATTTACATAAATGTGCATTTGAACCAGACTGATAGAGAAAAAGGCCTTTAAAAGTGTCATTAAATGTTTGAGAGCGTCAGTGCATTTACATCTAGAGAACTGTATTGGGAATCTGTAATATAAATAACAATGATTCTAAAAACTTAATGTTTCATTAGTGCTCTCCATTAGTAGTTTACTGCCTGTCTGCCCTATATATCATTCTCTTGTCTATATGCCTTTTAAAGAAAATGATTGTGAAATTAATTCAACAAGTTGACAGGATATTAACAAGTACCTAACTAAGAGATAAATGACAAAGATATACAGTAAGATTGAAACTGAAGTAAATTCATAGAACCAACCAGGTTGGAAGAGACCTCCAAGATCATCCAGTCCAACTTATCACCCAGCTCTGTCCAAACAACTAGACCATGGCACTAAGTGCCTCATCCAAACTTTTCTTGAACACCTCCAGGGATGGCGACTCCACCACCTCCCTGGGCAGCCCATTCCAATGCCAATCACTCTCTCTGCCAACAACTTCCTCCTGACATCCAGCCTATACTTCCCGTGGCACAACTTGAGGCTGTGTCCCCTTGTTCTGTTGCTGGTTGCCTGGGAGAAAAGACCAACCCCCACCTGGCTACAGCCACCCTTCAGGTAGTTGTAGATAGCAATGAGGTCTGCCCTGAGCTTCCTCTTCTCCATGCTAAACAACCCCAGCTCCCTCAGCCTCTTGTCAGAGGGTTTGTGTTCCAGGCCCTTCACCAGCCTTGTTGCCCTTCTCTGGACATGTTCCAGCACCTCAACATCTCTCTTGAATTGATAAACCCAGAACTAGGCACAGGACTCAAGGTGTGACCTGACCACTTATGAGTACAGGGGCAGAATAACCTCCCTCCTCCTACTGGCCACACTGTTCCTGACACAGGCCAGGATGCCATTGGCTCTCTTGGCCACCTGGGCACACTGCTGGATCATCTTCAGCTACTACTTGCCAGTATTCCCATGTCCCCCCTCTCTGCCTGGCTGCTCTCCAGCCACTCTGTCCCCAGCCTGTAGCGTTGCTTGGGGTTGTTGTGGCCAAAGTGCAGAACCCTGCACTTAGCCTTGTTAAATCTCATCCCATTGGCCTCTGCCCACCCATCCAGCCTGTCCAGGTCCCTCTGCAGGGCTCTCCTACCTTCCAACAGATTGACACCTAATCACAGGAATTCACAACAAACATTTATATTTATTGTAAAAGAAAATGTATCAATCAGTTCTGGGTGTAGATAAAAGCACGTATATATTGTAGTTATCATTTCCCAGCAAGTCAAAGACAGGCTATTTGCCATATTCCAGTCAGTGAGATTATTTGAAAAGGCTATATACGTAGCATTTATTTTCCAAAGATAAGTATCCTTAATGTAATTTGGAAAAAAAGTAGTACAATATCATCTAACAGGGAAACATTCATCCTCTATCTTGCATTTGTGAAATTAAATTGATCTATTATAAGCTTGAACAGAAACTTTAAAGTACCCAGAAAAATATTTACTTGTATTCCATTAGAAGGTAGAGAAAAATATCAGCCACACATAATAATTTTCACAAATGTTACCACCATAAAAAATAGGTAACTGAAACCAATAAATCTTTTTGTAAAGCACTGCCTTGAAACTGCTGAAATTAAGACTATCAGGTTTTGTATCAGATGCAGTATGTAATTTTAGAATAGAATAGAATAGAATCAATCAGGTTGGAAGAGACCTCCAAGATCATCCAGTCCAACCTATCACCCAGCCCTATCCAGTCAAATAGACCATGGCACTAAGTGCCTCATCCAGTCCTTTCCTGAACACCCCCAGGGACGGTGACTCCACCACCTCCCTGGGCAGCCCATTCCAATGCCAATCACTCTCTCTGGCAAGAACTTCCCCCTAACATCCAGCCTGTACTTCCCTCGACACAACTTGAGGCTGTGTCCCCTTGTCCTGTTGCTGGTTGTCTGGCAGAAGAGACCAACCCCCACCTGGCTACAACCTCCCTTCAGGTAGTTGTAGACAGCAATGAGGTCTGCCCTGAGCCCCCTCTTCTCCAGGCTGAACACCCCCAGCTCCCTCAGCCTCTCCTCATGGAGTTTGTGTTCTAGGCCCCTTACCAGCTTTTTTGCCCTTCTCTGGACACATTCCAGCACCTCAACATCTCTCTTGAGTTGAGGAGCCCAGAACTGGACACAGTACTCAAGGTGTGGCCTGACCAGTGCTGAGTACTTGCTTTTGTTAGCTGCTTTCTGTTGCATTTTCAAACATGGTTGCAAAAACTACACTTTCAAATTCCAATTAGCTAAAAATTAATTGAATTACAACTAACACGTTGTTCCTACAATCTCAAGAGAGAAATAAAATCAGTGTTATACACAAGAATGAAACTGTAACAGTGTTTTAAAATTACACTGATTTTCCAGTGCCAGTAACTATAAACCATAGTGACTTCATATAGAACCTCATACAACAAAAAGAAAACACATGTCAGAATCTGATGGCAGAAACTCTTAAAAGAAAAAAATGACAACAAAGTGTTCATGACCAAAAAAAAAAAAAAAAAAATCAAGCTGTATTATCTTTTATTATGTCTTATCAGTTTTGATGTACCTTGTATTCATCATAATCTTTTTCATCTAACAGACTCATTTTATCCAGCTCTATGAGTTGCTCTGGGCTTGGTTCATTTGGCAAAGGCTGAATCGAGGCTTGTTCATATATTGGTTTACCCTTAACAAAAAACTCCTTCCAGTCAAGCATTAATTTCCTTGGAATTTTGCTGTAGAAGAAAAACAAAACAATAGTTCCAAAACAAAAATTAAGAATAGTGCACTCAAACTTACAAGAATCAAAAATGTGGAAGAAATATCTGCTAAATGAGATACAGTCTATAATGCTTTCTAAAATTAATTGCAGTTTTTTATAGTGCTTGGCACTTACTCAGCCATAAACACTAGTGGGCTGTTGTATTTTCACACATGTCATTAGAGAGTATTTGGCTGGCAGATCTGTGTAGTAACACTTTTGCTACCATAATTTTTCACTGCTCCAAAACATTCCACCATTCTGTGGGGTAAAGTCTCCTGTCACAGAAAATTACACAATTTTTCCCCCCGAAAGCTAAAATTACAATTGTGTGCAAAATTTTGGTTTTTTTTGTAGATAGCTGATTGCTATAGCTTTAAATCACAAAATCATAGAGGTTAGAAGGTCCCTAGGTCCCTCTAGGGATCATCTATTCCAACCCTGCTGATAGAGCAAACTCACCTAGAGCAGGCTGCACAGGAACATGCTAAAACAGGTTTTGAATGACTGCAGAGATGGAGATTTCACCACCTCTCTGGGCAGCCTATACACCCTCAAAGTAAAGACATTCCTCCTCGTGTTTAGGTGGCACTTCCTATGTTCCAAGCTTGCACTCATTACCCCTTGTCCTGTCACTGGACACCATGGAAAAATGACTGGCCCCTTCTTGACACCTGCCCTTTAAGTATTTACAAGCATTAATAAGACATTTCTTTAGGCTTCTATTCTCTAGGCTAAAAAGCTCCAAGTGCCTCAATCTTTCTTCATAAGACACACATTATAGTCTCCTAATCATCTTTGTAGCTCTTTGTTATACTCTCTCAAGCAGTTCCCTGACCTTGAACTGGGGAGCCCAGAACTGGACACAGTACTCCAGAATAGGCCTCACTAGGGTTGAGTACAGGGACAGGAGAATCTCCCTTGAACTACTAGCCACATTCTTGACACCCCAGGGTGCCATTCACCTTCTTGGTCTCTAGGGCACACTGTTGGCTCATGGTCACCCTGTTGTCCACCAGGACTCTCAGGTCTTTTTCCACAGAGCTACTTTCAAGCAAGTCAGCCACTAACCTGTACTAGTGCTTGGGGTTATTTCTCCCTAGATGCAGTACCCTTCACTTGTTCTTGTTGAATTTCATCAGGTAACTCTCTAAGTCTCTAGCCTCTCCAGGTCACTGACTCTCATCTTGTGTCAGCAGCAAACTAGCTGAGAGTACAGTCCATCCATTCATCCAGGTCATTGTTGAATATATTGAACAGCACTGGACTCAGTGAACACCACTTGTTATGGACCTCCAACTAAACTCTCTGCCACTGACCACAACCCTCCAGCCTCTTTTTTTCAGCAAATTTCCAATGCACTCCACCATCCATTAAGCTAATCCATACTTCCTAAATTTGTCTACAGGAATGCTGTGAGAGCCAGGGTCAAAATCCTTGACGAAGTCAAGGTAGACTTCCTGGCATCCACTGTTCTCCCCTCAGTCATGCCATCGTAGAAGGCTTATCAGATTAGTCAGACCTGACTTCCCCTTGCTGAATCCAAGCTGACTACTTTGATAACCTTCATTTCCTCCACATGCTTTGAGATGGTGCCAGAATGAGCTGTTTCGCCATCCTTCTGGAGAAAGAGGCAAGATTGACTGGCCTGCAGGTTCCTGAGACCTCCTTCTTGCCCCTTTTGAAGTCTGCAGTGACACTGGCTTTCTTTCAGTCCTCAGGCCTAGTGAGCCTATTCTCCTCCCCTTCAAACCTAAAGATCTCTTGGTGAATTCCATGAATTCATTATTTACTCCATCATTATGACAGAGTAAATCCATTATAAACTCTGCATGTGCCATTCCAAAATAATGAAATACCTGCATCCTGCACAATAAAGTGCACAGAATGTCAGACAGAGCACCCCTATTGTGTCAGTAAACATATATACAACCTTGATATGCATACTTCAGAAACATTATGTACAGATATTTGATATGACTGCACCTCTCATTACAAGCAAATGTGACACTAGCTTACACTTGAACCATGACTGTGTCAGACCAAGAAATCAAATCATCACTAAATTGTGTCTAGATTTACTATTTTATCAGGTACTTATTTGGGCTAACATTTAAATAATATCTATAAAATGCAACTGTATATATTTCATGTGGTTACGGCTTTATTATTTTGACATAACAATTACACTGAAAGGCAACACAGATTTTGACACATAGTTTCTAATGCTGTGAGCCTTAATCCATAGTCTATCTCTGAATACTAACAAAAGAAAAACAGCAACATGCCTCACTCGGTGGTTTTGGAAACACTCCCACAGCTCAGGCAATTGGAGGTTACCAAGTTTTAAGACTTTGTCAGAAACCCCATGCAAGTAAGCCATGTCAGAAGAGGGAATCACAGCATGTAGGACATGGAAAGTTTTGGACTGAATTGCTACTCTTAGGATATCCCAGGCAGGTTGATCTTCATAGGAAATTCTGTTTGTACTATAATGAGGAAGTTCAGCTACTACAGCAATCTACAATGATAAGAGCACCACTTAGTTTTAAACCAAAGAAGTTTGTTAATAAAAAAAAGGAAATGAGTAGTTCTACAAGCTGTAGAACTTCTGGATCCTAGTCTCCTAAGGGTTCAATTTACTTGTGTTTTCAGAAATTAATGGCAAAGCTTTAGCCATGGACTAATGTCCATGCTGTATGACACATCAGTGAATCCTCATACAAAAGCAGTATCATCATTTTCTCCTATAAACTATTTCAAGCTGTCCTCTAAGAATCTACATAGGACATTATCGTGCTTCAAATGGTCTGAAAATGACTCTAAAAGATACCTAACAGCTGTTACTTGTTCTTAATATCTACCATACTCACTTGTTGGTCAGTACACGATACTCTCCTACTTTAGCTGATAAATCAACAATTTGGCCGACGACCTCCCAACACATAGAATAATGCTTTTTATAACGTGCTTGAGCTCTTTCAATGGAAATTTTCTGATGACGTTCTCTTTCTTTGACAATTTGTTCTTCATAATCAATTTTTTCTTGTTTTGCAAGAGCCTAGAATTTTTTTTTAAAGAGTAAATTCAAGATCATAAAGAAAATGAAAGTGCAGAAGTGTACAAGAATTTTCTCACTTAAGTCAAGAGAAGAAAACAGCAGAGTTGGACAGCCAGCAAGTAGATTAACACAGGCAAACCTAAACATTTTAATTCGTTCTGTAAACTCCTTTTTGTTTTCTAAATGCTAAAAGACTTTAAATTGAGAAAGAATATATTACTCCTTTTATGATGAAAACCTTAAGAACATATTAAGTGCTTAGGGGGCAAGTCATTCTATTTACTCTTCCTAAGGAAGAACTTTGCAGATGCATAGCCAAAGCCTTAGTTCATCTGAAACCCTCAATGGAACACTTACTTGGATTGTTTTACAAGTATATTAACGTACAAGATCCTTATCTGGAAATAATTTGATATTATATTATTATTATTCAATAATATATATTATTATTATTTCCTTGAGAAAGATTCCCAGTCATTGTAGAAAATCACCGGTAGTCCCTGTGATGCTGTGTTCCTTTTGGCCAAAAGCCTATTTAAAAGAGATACTGTAATGAACAGCTAAAGCTACTGATTATATAGTACTGTAGGTGTGTTGGAGGATTTGGAGTTGCTAATTGGTTTTGGTAGGACCAAAAGAAGATTTCTACCATCACATTATAGCCCACTAGGAGCATAACACTTGGCAGTTTGCACAAGATTACGTGCAATTGATTAATCAGCTCCAAGGTAGAAATTAGCACTCACAAGTGAAACTCCTCCAGCATTTGTCAGAAATGGATGTCAACAGGTTATATCTAATGGAAATCAAAAATGTGACTCTGGAAACAAGGTCTTATGTCATTGTTTTTTGTTGCTTTGCCTCTGCAAGACTGTGGCTTTTAAATTCAGCATGGAGAGATGTTTTTGTGCAAAGTTAAAATTAATTTTGAAGATCAAAGTTAGACTTTAAGATGCTCAGCTTATCCCTTACTAACATAAGCACAAGTCTGAGCCTCAATAATAGAATATTCATCATTAAACCACACTTTCCCTAGAAAAGTCTTAAAACCTAAATTCTATTTTATAAAAGGAAGGTATTGTATCAGTCCTGCAACAAGGAGCAAATACGCTTTTACCAATTCTCTGTCAAGAGCTTCCTGGAACTCCTTCAGCCGCCTTTCTTCAAATTGTTTTTCTCTGAAAATTCTGTTTTGCCTTAACACCTCTTTTTCATGTCGAACGTGCATGAGCTGAACAGCAATCCTCCGCTCCTGCTGAGATTGTTTCATTAGCCTGTAAATAAGTTGCTCCTCCCTGTAAGCCTCCTAAAAGTTAAAAATTAATAGTGTTAGGCACAGCTTATGAACTATTTCACAGACAACTCATCAGTATCATATGAGAAATATACATGGAGTCATACAACAGCATTTACTTGTGCATTTAATACATAACTCGGGAACAGTACACTAAAGGGAGGTGCTGGAACATGTCCAGAGAAGGGCGACAAAGCTGGTGAAGGACCTGGAGCACAAACCCTATGAGGAGAGGCTGAGGGAGCTGGGGGTGTTTAGCCTGGAGAAGAGGAGGCTCAGGGCTGACCTCATTGCTGTCTACAACTACCTGAAAGGTGATTGTAGCTAGGTGGGGCTTGTTCTCTTCTGCCAGGCAACCAGCAACAGGACAAGGGGACACAGCCTCAAGTTGTGCTGAGGGAAGTATAGGCTGGATGTTAGGAGGAAGTTGTTGGCAGAGAGAGTGATTGGCATTGGAATGGGCTGCCCAGGGAGGTGGTGGAGTCACCATCCCTGGGGGTGTTCAGGAAAAGCCTGGATGAGGCACTTAGTGCCATGGTCTAGTTGACTGGCTAGGGCTGGGTGCTAGGTTGGACTGGATGATGTTGGAGGTCTCTTCCAACCTGATTGATTCTGTTCTATTCTATTCTATTCACAAGTACTGTTTTTTAAAGTACAAAAGATCTGCAGCACTGCAAAAGTGAATTTTAAATATGTATTGAGATGCTCAGTACAAATACATTTGTTCAGTTTCACTCAATTTTAGCTTGGATATTTTCCCTGTGCAAAGAAATTTCAGCCTATTTCAAATAATTGCATCTGTATGTAAAGATACAGAATTTCCTCAAATCATCAACTTATCCCTGCTCTTCATCAGTCCCCATTCTCAGCCATACCCTACTGGATCCTTGACCAGTCTATTCCTCTACAGTTTTGAACTTGTTTCCTCTTTCTTGGAATTCCTCCATTCATGAGACTGGGAATAAGAGGAAGCATTCAGAACAGGAAAATAAAAGGCTTCTAGAATTACAGAACCATAGAATCATTCCATTTGGAAAAGATCTTTAAGATCACCAAGTCCAACCATTATCTAACTTTCCCAAAACTGGTGATAAACCATGTCCCTTAATACCACAACTGTGTGTCATTTAAGCACCTCCAGAAAGATGACAGTTCAACCATCAGCCTGGGGAGGCCATTCCAGTGAAGAAGTTTCTTCTGATATCCAACCTAAATATCCCCTGCAACTTGAGGCCACTTTCTCTCATTTGACCACTTCTTACTATGCTAAGGAGACCAACACCCACCTCACTACAACCACATTCCAGGTAATTATAGAGAGTAGTAAGGTTCTCACCTCAGCCTCCTTTTCTCCAAACTAAACAAATGCAGTTCCCTCAGCCACTTCACATGAGACATATTCTCTAGGTAACAGTTTTAGTGTTCTCATTAGGACATGAAGAGAGTCCTCTATTCGGCACTATAAAAAGTAATTCTAAACCATTGCTTGAAGCATGGTCAATGTGCACAGACACTTTGAAGGTATGCACTGTTACTTTCAAAAGTTCTTGTCAAAACTTAATGGTATCTCCTTCACAGTCAAGAACTACTTATGAGGGAAGCAGACATCACCATTGTTTTCATTTCACAGCCTATGATCTAGTTCTTCTCACCAAAACATTCTAGCTAGCTTCAAACTAGCACACTTCAGTTCTAAGCAAAAGCACTGGCTTCCTTTTGGAGCCTCACTGTCAAATATCACCCCTACAGCAGAATTTTAGAGGAAATCCTGATTTGCTAGACACCTTTTCTAGATGCAGCAAAACTGCTATGAAATGTATTCAGATGTAAGAACCTAAACTGGGAACTAATATGAAGATTTCAAATTCATTTTCCTAAGAACAGAGGAACATGTAAAGTCACTAAGAGCATCAAAATCAGACCAAAATAAAGTCGGACTTCTGTTTTCTTTTAGCCTGTCACTGTCGGTGACAGAAAGGGCAGATCACATTCTGTTCTGAATATCTTATATAACTGAACATAAATTCAGTATATTTCTTATAAATGAAGAAAATAAACTTCTCTACATCTAGAGCTCTTCAAAGAGGTCTAGGTCTGCACTACACAATGCAAGCAGGACATCTGTAATAGTTTTCCAACACAAAGCTGCAAAACATAGCTATTTTAATCACAGTAATAAGAACAACATACTTCTAATCAAATTGGATATTTAATGCTGATATTAGAAGCTGCCAATATTTTTCAAACCAAAGTTCCCATATTTCTATGTTACTTTCCCTTTACAGTTGCAGGGAATAAACTACATTCCAATTAAGTACTGGTGACTTGAAAAGACTAAGCTGATATAAAAATCCCTCAGCATTTTGCTCATTTTAGCCATTCCCCATTCCTAGCACTGAACCTCATGAAATTGCACACTAGTTCTAATGGCAGAGAAGCCATCATCTCGGGCTTTAATCCCACAGTACTTCATGTTCACACAATAGTCTGTCTCTAAAAAGCTTACCACAAAATGAGGATCTTATTTTGAAAGTTGTTTGGGTTGTACTCGATTTTTTTACAGTTTGTACATTATTTTTCTTTATATAGAACTATGATCATGCATACAACTGAAACAGAAAATAACATAGTAATAACTGTATAGGCACTTGGAAAATTTTATCGCATGAACCATCTCAAATGACACGGAGCCTAGATATTAATTTACAAATAGCACTGACTAATAAACAGTTAATTTGTCCACTTGTCACCTACACTTAGGAAGTTAAAACAATAAAAGGACAAAACAATACAACAGCCTGAAGAGAAGGCTAGGAGAGGAGACGACCTTATTGCTCTCTACAACTACCTGAAGAGGCTGTAGCCAGGCGGGGGTTGGTCTCTCCTCCCAGGCATCAAGTAATAGAACAAGAGAACACAATCTCAAACTGCACCAACACAATCTCAAACTGCACCAGGGCATGTTCAAACTGGACTTTAGGAAGAAGTTCTAGGCGGAAAGAGTGATTTGCATTGGAATGGGCTGCCTGGGGAGATAGTGGAGTCACCATCCCTGGAGGTGTTTAAGAGAAGACCGGATGAGGCACTTAGTGCCATGGTTTAGTTAATTAGAAGTGTTAGGTGATAGGATGGACTGAAAGATCCTAGAGGTCTTTTCCAACCTGGTTAATTCTGTGACAGATGCCCTTTGCAGCCTTTCTTCCATCCACACACTTAGTATTTCATTGATTTCAAAGATTAAAGAAGCAAAGACTTTGCTCTCTATTACAAGTAAATAACCTTCACTGGTTTCTTTAGTTGCAACTGCTTATCCTCAATCATGAATTAGTAAAGTTCTAAGTATTCCAGCAGAAGAAAATGGATTTTCAAATCTTAAGTCATGGAGCACTGAAGGAAACTACCCTAGCAGAGCAGTCATTTGTCATATCCAACCATATGGTGCACACAGTTGGCCCAGAGAGAAATCAAAGCAACTCATCTAGTGTGAAATGATAATATATGGCTTTTTTTTTTCCAGTTTACCTACTTGAAACAACAGTGGCATCCAGTGGCCAAACCATTAATGTGTTTATGTTTCATGTTCTTATAATTATTACATCACATTTTTCTGTTTTTCAGTTTCCTTGTTTAATGGACATACAAATGAATCAATTCTATGCTGTTATGTAGTGATAAGATTTATGACCAAAACTTGTAGTTTATCAAACATAAAATATTTTTGGCTCACAAGCAATAATTTAGTAACAATTAATTTCCCTCCCGCTTTCATCTTCTCAATTTATTGCTGGTAACTTCTTCCTGGTAAATTTTTAAACTCAGAGAGATAAAATCTCAACAGAGCATTTAAAAATAACAAGCACTTAGAACAAAAACTTTGTTGAAATGGTGTAGATCAAAGATTCGGTTGTGATGAACCCATGTTACTGTCATACACTTTTCACTCCTGCCTATGAAAACATAACTGGCATCACTCTGCACTACATGTAGAGAAGTCATGGAATTCTAAAGTATTTTTTCTCCCAGGATCTAACATGTAGTGCACCAAAACTCAAACATTTGAACAGTATTCTTGTAATAGAAGTCTATACAAATGGACATAAACCACTCTGGGATAAAATTCATTTGACTCTAAATAATCATGTGACCAAGCTTTATGCAGTATAGGTAGGCAAAAACCTGACCTTCAAGTGTACAAGACAGCTACAGTTTCTGCCTATGAGTCCTTTATCTGATGGAGAAAGTAATTTTCAATTACTTTGTACATTTAGTTTCAAAATATCTCAGTTTGCTTCACATTGCTTTGAAGTCAAGCAAGATCTAATTGATAAAATCTCAGAGCTCCAACCATACACTTCTTTCTCTGCTAATTTAGAACCAAATTACCACTAAAAGATTTTCTGATATGGTTAGACTACTGCCCTAGTCAATTGCTCACCTGTCTTTCCTTCTAATTCCTGCAGTTTGTTGCTTCTGTTTTTTTTTTCTATATCATCACTGATTTTTCTTCCTAGAAGTCACGAACATTGCTTTTACTTTTGCCTTGCTTGTACTACAGCCCTGTCTGACCTCCTCAACAGCACTGTTGCTTTGCTGGCTTAGAGCTGCAGTAACCACCAAATGCCCAGAGGTTGTACTGGGGTGTGCTAGGGCTGCCACAAACGCTTGCAGGTGAAGAGCAAGTTTCAGGACTACAGTGATTTCAGACAACTGGGTCACAAAACTTCTTTATGGCCTATGCATGACACAGAGGTCAAAGACAGGATACATGGATAGACATAGATACATACATAAGCAACTACAGGTATCTTCCATAGAATATAGGTCTGGGGCAGATATTGAGAACTCATCTAATTTCTGAATACTTACTCCCCAAAATTAGTTTTTTAAGCAACCCACAAAACATCTCCAGACATGAAGACACCAATGCATAAAAAAGAAACAAAAAAATGCATACTTACAATTTTTAGAGATGCCACACATACAAACTGCTATTATTATGCAATAGTGCAGACAAGCTTAGCCATACTGGGTTTAAGAGATATGATCTATGCTAATGTGGTGGGTTGGGTGTTACCTGCCGTCGTCTCCCCCCCCCCACCTGTGGAAATCACCCAGACTAGACTCAGACAGCTCTGGAAATATAAGTTTGAATGAAGCTTATATTTACAGCTTAGCACAACATACAAGCAGATATTTACAGTATATAGAGAAATATACAAGTTAAAGAGTAATACAGAAACACAACAGCCCTCCCAGAAACCCGAGTCCCCAGGAGGGGCTCCCAACTGCCCTTCCGCCTTCTCCACACCCCTCAACCTTACCCCAGACACTGCCTTGTGCCCCAAGGAAGAATGGAGGGTCGGCCAGGGGGGTTAGGAAGCAAGTGGATTAATTGGAGACACAAGGGTGAGGTTAGAGAGAAAAATGCAGCCAAGAGCTCAGGCAGAGAGTGACTCCCTTATCTATGTTTGGAGTCTTATTCTTATACATCTCCGCAAGCCTACGAGTGAAGTAGACATCACCCTTTGTTTCTCTTTCACAGCCTGTGATCTAATCCTTTTCACCAAAACATTCTAGCTAGCTTCAAACTAGCACAGCTAAGGACTCATAATGCAATACTACGATAAAAGATAACTAGAAATCATAACAATCCCATAAGTTAAAAGGTTCTGTTTTGACACAACCATTATGAAAGACAAGATCTGTGAAGTCAGTAATCCAAGAGCTGCTTTTTGAATAAGTAGTGTCTGAGGAGAAATCGAAAAAGCCTTGTACTGTGTGGACAGGATTCAATGGGGGAAAAGCTGCAGCATATATTTTTAGACAAGACACAGACATTCTTTAAGACATCTTCCATTTCACAGAATCCAGTCAAACCTCCCTGCCAGAGCAGGATCACCTATAACAGATCACACAGAAATGCATCTAGGCACATTTTGAATATCTCCAGAGAGGGAGACTCCACAACCTCCCTGGGCAGCCTGTTCCAGTGTTTTGTCACACTCACAGGGAAAAAAAAATCCTCCTATTTAAATGAAACTTTCTATGCCTCAGCTTCCACCCATTGCTCCTTGTCCTGTTATTGGGCATCAACAAGAAGAGCCTGGCTCCATCCTCCTGGCATTCACCATTTTCATCAGATATCAAAAATAAAAGCTCTGATATGCAAAATAAGCGTTTTACCACTTCACATTAGCAACATAACTTCAGAACCAATCCAGTCCATATTAATGACTTCACATAACATATTTGTAAATACAAGCTTTCAAACAAACTATGTTCATTGTTTCTTAATAAGTACCTTCTGCAGAATCAGTACACGTTTGCTAATTCAAAGTTCAGCCTTAGCTCTGATGCCTTCATTTGATCCTTTATGACTTCAAAGGATGAAGTATGACATAAAGGCAGCAAGAAAGCACAGACAGTGTCTCCTATTTGTTTTGGTTCTAATTTAAATTTCCCAGAAACTCAAATAGAGTTGATAGAACCAATAACAATTTATAGGATGCCCTTCCCTTTTTCCCCTTCTTTCCCAAAGAAATGGAATTGGATGGAGAGAGAGGAAAGGTAAGCACACACAAATAAATAATCTTACTGCAATTTGGAAGTTAAAAGAAGAAAAGTTTAACAATAAATGAAAGGTATGTGATGTAGGAAGGTTACAAAAATATAGGGGAGGGAAAACAAGATACAATATGTAAACATACAACCAGATTTGATGGCAATGGGCTTTGTCTGCCTCATGGATGATGGCCACATGGTAAAACAAAGAGCACCAGGAAACAGGAATGGTGATCACTGGTGAGCAGGAAGGCAGAAGAGAGAGAGAGAATAGGAAGTCTCCCTGCTTTTATGGATCTTAGACAGGAAGGGGTCTGGGCTAATCCACCACATCTGGTAGTGTTCAGACTCACCCCCGGGGAGGGGTCAGGATCACCTGGGGTCAGGTTCAAGACCACTCCCCCAGGAGGGCTAACCCTGTACGCTATTTTTCAAGGAAGGGCAAAGGTTGGCAAAAAAGTTACATCTTCTCCAAATTTTGTTAATCTTTCCAAGATCGCTGTTTTATATCTGCAAGTGAATTTTTAGATTACTAGTGGTGCACAGGTTATAACTTCAGTTTACTGTCTCACCTCTGCAGCTTCATGTGCCTTTATCTGTTCCATTATCATTTTCCGACGTCTCTTTTCTCGTTGTTCTCTGGCAAATGTATCTTCCTCCAAACGTTTTTTAATTTTCCCTATATATCCATCATCTGAATAAGTACTTAACAGATCAGCTGTTTTCTGTGCTGTATTTTCTAGAGTTGTTGACTGCAACTTCTGTGTTTGCAGTGATTCTTGTATACCACTGATCAAAGAGATTAAAAGGATCAGAATTCACAGGAATGGTGATTCTTAGTGCTGTTTTCATACAGACTCATGTATAGTTACATGAAAGTCTGATAAACACACAACAGCACCCTTTCTGGACAACATGGCTACTTCTTAATTCTCTTGTGCCCCACAATGACCAGTAAGAAAGTCAAGAGGAGGGTTCCAGCACTGACTGGAACCAATTGTCTATTAGCTTGTTTGCTGATATGAAGCCAAATTCTACAGAAACGGGAAATTAGAATGGCCTAGTGGTGTTCCCCAAGGATCACTGCTGGGCCCAGTCCTGTTCAATATCTTTTTTGATGATCTGGATGAGGAGATTGAGTCCAGCATCAGTAAGTTTGCGGATGACACCAAGCTAGGAGCAGGTGTGGATCTGTTGGACGGTAGGAGAGCCCTGCAGAGGGACCTGGACAGGCTGGATGGGTAGGCAGAGGCCAATGGGATGAGATTTAACAAGGCCAAGTGCAGGGTTCTGCACTTTGGCCACAACAACCCCAAGCAACGCTACAGGCTAGGGACAGAGTGGCTGGAGAGCAGCCAGG
>WAAF01005863.1:25376-46436 GCA_013400475.1 Tricholaema leucomelas
ATTCTATTCTATTCTATTCTATTCTATTCTATTCTATTCTATTCTATTCCACAAGTCAAAATGATTCAATGACTGACATAAACAAAGTAGAATAGATGCACTTTGTGTCATTTCTTGCTGCATACATGGCAGAAAAGGGAAGATGCCTGAGCCATCCCTAGTATAACTAAAGCTAAAGTAAAAACAGTGTTAACAATTATGGAGCTGGAATATTTGCAGTGCTAGTTCCACAAGCTCTCAAAGGATAAACACAATTTAGACTAAATAAGCCTCATGTAGCTCTCTGTACATATAAATGGCACCTGAGCTGAAATATTGCCTAATCTTAACAATCTAATATACAAATCTTACCTGTCAGTGCCTTGGCTATGTACTGCAGAGGCATTTCCTGCCATAGAGTTCTCAAATTTTTTTATCTCTTTGTACGTTTCCTGAAGAAATAACACAAGATTTAATGCTTCTTTTGTATTTCTAAAGCACCTTAAGAAGTTTCAACAGATAAAGTATTAAGGAATTACTTTTATGTTCTATCAGTACAACAGAAATATTTACACTGAAAATACTTGAAGCATCAGCTAGATGAACAAAAATGGCAAGACTGTTTCTCTCTAACTTTCATTTTCTTCCCCTCTTCCTTTTTCCTAGCTATACCTATGCCCATCAGCTAGAAAATCCTCAAGTTTTTCATCTGTTCATTTTTCAAGATCATTCTGATTTTGCATAGGACTCTAGCAGTTTATACATTTCCCACTGTTCAGGAATTTGAAATGAGATATTCTTGATGATAGTCTGAAACAGTTTCTCAAGCAGCTGTGTCCCTACATTCTACAGGGTGCTGGGCGACCTTATCTAGACTGCTTTTCACAACAATGTTTGGACCAGATGAGCCTTGAGGTCTCTTCCAGACTGGTATTCTGTGATTATGATTCTAAGGTTTAAATGCATCTATCATTATTGTGCAACTGTAAAAACTGGTATATTTGCACTCTTGATGACAATACAGCCATGAACTGTAAGATTACCATCCTAGTACTCTTCAGCACTAGGCAATAATAATTTTTTTTTTTTTTTTTTAATTGCCAAAATGCCATTATTTTGTGGTCTGATTGAGGACTATCATCAATTTCAGCTATTACTAACATTTTCAATAGAGCAGACATTTTAATAGTGTGTTACAGAAGAGTTCAGAATTATTGTGCAAAACATCATGCACAAAATAGAATGAAACATTAATGCTTTTATCTCCCATGTTCTGCATGGTAGACTAGAAGTTAAAATGCTGTCAGCAATTTAGCATCTGTTTATGGCACTTAATTTAACAACTTTTTTTTTTTACATTGAAACATTAATTTACTTCATAATAAATGCAGAATCATAACCATCAATATTTAGCCCAATTTTTGACAGCTGTGTGTAGTATATCAGTGGCTTTTGGATGGGGCAAGTGAAATATTTGCAAATGTGAACATTTCCAGAAATCATGTATTTTGCACATTTATAACATTAACATTAAAAGAATACAGATGACAGTTACCTCTGCTTCTTTTTTCTTCTTCAAGAATTGTTTGGCTTCCATAGCTTTTGTGGTGTGACTTGGTGGTGGCTTTGGACTCTGTATAATGGCTGCTTGTATCCTGGCCATTATTTCATTTTGTCTTCTTTTTCCTATGTGATCCTGAATATTCAACATTTTGTATTCAGATATTTGAGTTGAAACAAAATACACCATATGGCCCTAATAGACTGCCTATAGATATATGAAGTGAATGCAATTAAGCCATAGAGTCGAAACAGTCTATAAAAGATAAGTACTCACCTTCTCATTGTATTGGCCTCTTTGTTCCTCTTGGAGCTTCCAAAATTTCTGCTGTTCTGCAATTTGTCTACGAGCTATCTTATCTTCTAGCACCTTAGGTTTTATTTTGAAATGCTCTGAAATCTGCTGTAGCTGCAAATCATCACGACATGACACTGAAGTTTTCAAATGCTAAAATTAAACAATGGAAGCAATGGAAGAGTCAGAAACAGTTAAGAAGAATACTTAAATATTATCATTTTGCAATAGCAATTTCAAGCTGTGTTTTCCTGTGTTAACGTACACAGAACAACATCTAAATATGGTCAGATATTTTTCAGAAACACAAAACTAGCTCCATCAAAAAAAGTGTGCAGAACCCAAATGACACCAAACCTTGTTTAATTTGGAGAGGAGACTCGGAAGCAACCTCACTGCTGTCTACAGTGTCATGAGGAAAAGAACAGAAGAGGGAGGTGCTGATCTCTTTTCCATGGGATCCAGTGACAGGACACATGGGAACAGTTCAAAACTGCACCAGAGGAAGTTTAGGCCAGCCATTAGGAATTATTTGTTTATAGAGTGGGTGGTGAATCACTGAAACAGGCTTCCCAGAGAGGTGGTCAACACCCCAGGCCTGTCAGTGTTTCAGAGGCATTTGGACAATGCCCCTAATACCACGCTTTAAATTTTGGTCAGCCCTGAATCAGAACACAGCTGGATTACACAGTCAATTCAGGTCCCTATGAACTGAAAGTATTCTATCCTAACACAAAAATTCAGGTCCCTATGAACTGAAAGTATTCTATCCTAACACAAAAATTCCACTTAAACATAAGGAGAAAACCCAGCTGCAACAGCAATTAACAGTTTGCCCAGACACACGGAAATCTCCATCTCAGAACAAAGTCCTGAGCAACCTGTTCTAGCTGATACTGCTTACAGCAAGTAGATTAAGTGACCTCCAGAGACCACTTCCAACCCATATTATTCTACGATTCAAATGCCATTCTGAACCCATCTACTGACAGGAGAAACTTGCTTTATCTTCTTTAAGCCTATAAGTGAAGGAAAGTTTAAACTGTTTGGCACTATTCTTCCATTTGTTGGTACAACTTCCTGCTTGTAAACTACTATTCAGAGAGTGACAAGAAAAATCATGAATTCAGATGGATCTGATTCATGAAGTATAGCTTCTTAAAAGATTGCTTATCCTGATAATTTATTGTCTGCACATGCTGAACAGTACGCTGAAGAACATCATTAACAGAAACTACTGCATCAATATTGACTTACTTAGGATACTCTCTCATTTTTCCCTGTTAATTCCTCTTTGTATTACTCAGCACACAGTAACTGCAGGCTGCAGTGTAATATAACTACA
This sequence comes from Tricholaema leucomelas, assembly GCA_013400475.1. Lineage (NCBI taxonomy): Eukaryota > Metazoa > Chordata > Aves > Piciformes > Lybiidae > Tricholaema lacrymosa > Tricholaema leucomelas. Next base: position 28,556 of record WAAF01005863.1, read on the forward strand.
TGGAGAGACGTGCGACAGAAGGAACCAAACCACTGTGGCACAAAGCTCAAAACAGTCATAATTATGTTTCCTGCAGTGGAAATTAGTCTAAGTTGTTACTTAGACTGCAAGCAGTGTGCAATATCTACTGACCAAACAACAGCTGCTGAACAACTACTACCTTTTGCTGATGTATGTATTTTAAGTCTGCAGGATGCTTAAAAGCAGAGCACATAACACAGAATGATCTAACACAAAGGAACACAAAACAGATAATCAATACCCTCATGTGTCACAGATGAACTGAATAATCCCACAGTCTATATATGACACAACTGAGGATTACTTCTGTTCCATGGTTCTTCCTACATATTTACACAAAATAGGCATAGTTAGTTACCTCCTGATATGAAACACTTTCAATAGATTTAAGCTTTGCAGTTGCTGCAGATTTTGCTGCTTCCACGGCTCCTCCAGTGTTCTTGGCTTTTCTCTTTTTCTCTAAAGCAATATACAATTCATATAAAAGCTTTGTTACAGCCCCATGCTGTCCTGTCATGATGTCTTGGGCCACATTCTCATTAAACTGCACACCAAGGAGGTAAAGCGTGGGCTCCAGGCGAGAAAAATTGTTAAGTTTTGCGTTTGCAGCCCTACATGATTAAAAACAACAAAACCAACAACAATTGCAACACAAACTTATTTTCAATAAGCAGCAATAAGAATGTTTGTGACATTAACCTTGTACCAGGATAACAGAGAATAAAATACACAGAGGACTTCCTTAAAGTAATGCAATAAAGATTTTGGCTTAGGTTTTACACTGCAGTATCTGTACTTGTGTTGGTCTACTAGGCATAGCTTTTGCAAAAAGCAGGGAACACCAAATTATATAAATCTTGATATATGCAGACACAAAATGCATCTGAAAACAAAAGCTTACTCCTAGTTGCAACTAATTGTATCCCATCCACAAAAAAAAATACAGCTAGAATGAAGATTCTGTACTAATTGTATCAATCCATTTGAGCTCTAACCAGCCAAGATACAGAAAATTATTTTTAAAAAAGTTTATATGATCTATTAACCACTTTGTCATATTTCTTCTCCAACAAAAAGAAATGGGCATATGAGCTGGACTTGTGTTGAAAGCAAAGACTCAACAAGCAACTTACATTCAAAATAGATATGCAGGCCAAAACTCAGTAACAATAAACTACCACTGTATCACGATTTCATTCCACAAATCTGTAATCTCATGAACTGCTTTTCCTTAATAGAACACACAAAATACTAAAGGTATTATTTTATAGCTATTAAGTAAGAGTAGGCAGGTATAGGTTCTTGCAGGATGTCAGGATTATGCAATTACTATTGCACAGCAATAATTTATTTAGTACAGAGAATAAATGTCTTAGAATTGAGAAAACATTGTGTCAATTCTTGACAGCTGTCAAAAGAAATACAAGGAAAGAAAAAAAAATGGAAATAATAAAATTATCTTTACAAAGTCATGGAATACCACAGTAAGGAACACCACATAAAGCCTTCCTCCCTCTCATACACCAGGTGATTCCAGAACTTAGAAAGTGTCAGGGACTTTCACTGGACCTGCTCAAATACTTCATTGTCTTATGTGCACTGCTGAGTCCCGAACTAGAAATGACACTCCAGATGTGGTCTCACAGGAGCCACACCTTCCTAATGTGGTCCTGGATGCTGTTGGCCTTCTTTGCCACAAAGGCACATTGCTGGCTCATGGTCAACCTGTTCTCTTCTAGGCCCCCCCAGGCACTTCTCTGTAAGTGCTCCTTTTGAGACAGTCGGCCCTTAGACGGTACTAAAGGCATGGGGTTCCCCGATGTCACAAATTAAAATCTGAGATCGAGCAAAAGAGATTTCAGAGCCATGAGAATAATTCTACAAAAAATCAGGAGCACAAATTGTGTTTTCTTCAATGCAAGTAGCTTGTTTCCACCGGGTCTTATGCACTAGTTAGTGGTAGCCTCCTGTTCTCTCTAGCCTTCCTTTTGCTGTGGAGATACTTGTAAAAGCTCTTCTGGCTGACTTCTGCGCCCCTCAGTAGTTTTGTCTCCTAAGGAGTATTAGTTTTCCTAAAGCGTTCCCTGCATACTCAGACACTGTATCTACGCTCTATCTGGGTCACCTGACTCTGCTTTCACATTTGCTATTCTTCCTTTTTATGTTTAAGTTTTGTCTGTAGCACCTTATTCCTCCAGACATGCCTCCTGCTGTCTTTGCTCAATTTTATTCACACTGAGAGGCGTTATTCTTGGAGGTAATGATTCTTTGAAGAAAATAAAGAAATTAAAACAAACAAACAGTAAGCTGTCTTGAATTTCTCTTCTCTCCACAATCATTTTACAAAAGATTGTTCCAAGCAGACCTCTGAATAAGCCAGTCTTTCTCCTTAAGGCTAGGCTTGTGATGCTGTCATTTAGCTTGTTTGCTTCTCAGTTATGAACTCCAATATCTAAAGGTTACTGTACTCAATGCTGCACTCAATCTTCCTTTTTGTACATACTAGTTTTAGCAGAACATCACCTCTCTTCAGATCCTCAGTCATGTTTCTCAAGAGGTTATCATCAATGCATACCAGTAACCTCCTGAATTGCTTTTGCCTGGTGGTGTTTCTCTTTGTTGTAAGTTGAGTTGAATTTGCTGCTATTTATGACATGCTCACGTCACGCCAGCTTCAAAATGGAAGTGCTGGAGCTTGAAGTTCAGATTGCAATATGAGAAGCTTCCTGTTTTAGTTGGTGTTAGTTTTCTCAATTTGGGATGTTGCTCTTTTCCACTGGGATGGCAGCAGGATGGGGAGGGGTAGGCGACTAGCTCACCAGCTTCTGCTGCTACTTTTTGGCATTTTGCTGCACTTTTTCTGCAAATAGGCTAAGGTAATTGTGCATTGTATTATCTCATTTTTCTCATCAGAGCTCTCTATTTCAACTTTTTATCTCAACCCAGAGTTTTGTGGCAGTTTTACTTCCCCTCGCTTCTGTGCTGAAGGATAACAGGCAGTTAACCCATTACAGTCTTGCAGTGTGTATCAGCTTGGTTAAGGCTTCCTGTTCCGATTGAGCTCTGTGAAAATGAGAATTCTTCCAGTTGTCTCAAGAAAGCCTTTTGTACTGCTTCCTGTTCGAGTGGTCTGTTGCACAGTCACCAAAAGATCACTTGGTATGGTCTTTCCTCTAATCCTAACCCATAAGACCTTAACTGGTCATAATACATCCTGAGGTAGAGCTCCATGCATTTCCTCTCTCACATAATAGGCAACAGCTTCTCCGGCAACAGCTTCTCCTCACTTTCCCAGCCAGACCATGCTAAGAAGCCTATACACAGCCACTGTAGCACTCCAGTTGTGTCACATACCCCACTACCTCTCTGTGATAGGACCATAGTCCTCTAGCTGCACACAGGCCTCTAATTCCCCTGTCCCTTCCCCATGACACATACATTAGTATACAAGCACTTCAGAGAGGCCAGCAGTTATGGTGCTAAGGGGCATGGTCTGCGACCACACTTGGCAGAGTTAGACTGGTTGGACTTGATAATCTTCAAGACCTCTGCCTGCTTCTCCACCAGCACAGCTGTAGATTCCAGTTCCTGTATCTGCAGTGTTTCTGAAAAGATTCAGTCCATCTCTCTTTCATTATTTGTGTGACTGAACAGTTTACTGGCCTCCTTCTGCAGCAGCTTGACTTGGTGACAAAGTTTCTCTACAAGCACACACCTTTGCAGGCAAAGCCAAAAACTCTTCCTGTCCATGGCTAAGAAAAGACTCTGGTCATTCCCCACAGCCTGAGACATAGGGAATTGTGTCAGTTCATTAGAGAGCAACCTGAGTTGAGGCCTTTGACACTGAGTAGCTGTTCCAGTGGATACTGGGATGCCCTTTCAAGAATCACCACCTTTGCTGAGCACACATATAGTACCCCAGTAAAGTGCCTATCCTTTTCTTGCACCTGAAGTGCATCTTCCCTAATTAGAAATCATCTAAAGACAAAAGCTCAGAACTTTTTCATTAGAAAGTTGACAGAACTTGTTAGAATTTGCTAGAGCTTCTTAGAAGTAAAAGCCTCCTGAAGCTACCCTTTCCCTGCAATATCAGCAGGTACCCTAACATACTTCTAAGGTATAGCAGAGGTTCTCCTGCAGTACAATAATTCCTGAGAGATCTCAAAGTCTAAGAAGCAAAGACTAAACACTACTGTGAAAAAACTGCTGTGTCTTGTTGGCTGCCTTTGTTCGCTGTCCTCGAGCTGCTCTCTTACAAGTTGCTTGCACTAGGAGAGAAAAGTCCAGAGATGTGCAAAAAAAACCCACAAAAACAAACCCCAAGAAATCCCAACAACATAAAAAAGATGTTCTGGAGAAAAAGGAAAAGCAGGTACAGCCTGACACTCTTGATATACATGTGCATCTAGAACGGCATCATAGAATCACAGAATCAACAAGGTTGGAAGAGACCTCCAAGAACATCCAGTCCAACCTAGCACCCAGCCCTATCCACTCAACTAGACCATGGCACTAAGTGCCTCATCCAGGCTTTTCTTGAACACCTCTAGGGACAGTGACTCCACCACCTCCCTAGGCAGCCCATTCCAATGGCAAATCACTCTTTCACCTGTCAAGACCTTCTAACATCCAGTCTATACCTCCCACGGCACAACTTGAGACTGTGTCCCCTTGTTCTGTTGCTGGTTGCCTGGCAGAAGAGACCAACCCCACCTGGCTACAGCCTCCCTTCAGGTAGTTGCACACAGCAATGAGGTCACCCCTGAACCTCCTCTTCTCCACGATAACAACCCCAGCTCCCTCAGCCTCTCCTCACAGGGCTTGGTGTATATCTGAACAAGATTTTTTAACTTCTTGTTTTTCTTCACTGTTGACATAAGTAGCTTTTGAGTTACAGATTTATCAAATCTTTATAAATTTCAAATGTCTTTCCCACTCTTTATTAGCAAATCCTAACTGAAAAGCAAACATTTTGTCTAATTTCTGTAAAAGGTATGTTATTCATATGTACTAACCTGCTCTGTGAAAACTGATTAAAGTCATCTTGAAGACCATACTTGTGCAGAAGTTCTCCTAAGAGATAGCCAGTTGAAAATTCTTCTGAAAACGATCCTGGAACTTAGTTTGGTTTTTTGGTTGTTGGTTTTTTGTTTTGTTTTGTTTTGTTTTTTTCATGAAAGAAAAAAAATCATATATTAATCTTAATAGAACTCATTTTTTAAACAAAATTAAGTTCAAACTTTGTTTAAAATTCTGAATCATTTTATAACATGCGTCTTCCAGTAACTAATTTTCATGTCACAAATAGATCTCCTTTCTGTGTAGTTATTTGGCAACATAAGCTTCAGAATGTAATTTAATTTTAAGTTTCAGTTAAAAGGTAAATACTATCGTAATTGCCATGAAGATCACGGCAGTATCTATAGAGGAAAAATTGCTACGTTTTCTATTCAAAATGTGAACGAAAATAAAGCTAAATCTAACGTGCTTCTCCTTCACACAAAGTTGCTCTCTCCAAGCAGAAAAAAAACGCTTTTCCAATCCAGCACAACACCTGCCACTCACAACAAGGTGCTGCTTTTGGAGTCCTTACTAGTTGATGAAGCCTGAGCTCTTCGTATCTCCTGAGAGCATCTGTGCTTTGAGAATGGCGGACTTCACTTAGAAAATTACTGGTTTGCACAAGGAGGTCAAAAATGTACCTGAGGAGGTATCTGGACGCGAAGAAGCGGGAGGGTTGGTCCTTAGGGCAAACCAGGAGTTGTCCTCTGTGGATTCCCTGTATCCCCCAATAGCACGACGGCCTCACCGTGCGGCAGCCCCCCAGACAAACACGGAATTCTATCTCACCTCGAGTCCCTGCCGCCTCCCAGTCAGATCCCCACTCACCTACGGTCCGGGAGAGCTTCACCTCCTTGTTCAGCCACTCGCACAAAATCTCCGACATGGCAGGCAGCGGCGGCGGCCCTCGCAACCGCCTGGCGCCGCGTCCCGTTGCCACGACGACAGGACGCGGCGCATGCGCGGTGGAAGGGGCGGGGCGCCTGCCGGCGGAGCGCCAGCTGCTGCCGCCAAAGCCCTGGGGCGCGCGGCTTCGCGACGGCTGCGCATGCGCTGCGGGTGGGAGCGGGTAGCGGGTGTGGCCGGGGCGGGGAGACGAGGAGGAAGGTGAGCGCGCCGCGAGGAGGGGCGCGAGCCTGCCACCGCGGCCGCCGCAGGTGGTGCGCGCCGGACCGTTGTGTTGTCCGAGCGCCCTCCTTTGGCGGGGCCTCAAGGCGTTCAGCGGGCGAGCACGGGGCTGTCTGTGGGCTGAGGCAAGGGAGGGTGAGCGGAGCTTGTCGCTGTGGGGAGGCTGCAGGGTGCTTCTAGTTGCAGGTGATCGGTGTCGCCTGTAGCTCAGCGTGCCGTACGATGGCCCTTTTGCTGTCTTCCGTGAGCTCTGCCATTGTCTGTTGGCGGTGCGGGGCAGCTGCCGTCTCAGCCGTGCTCCCTGCTGGCCCCGGACTCCTTCTCCCGGCTGCGTGGCCGCGTGTCTGGCTGCTTGTCTAATAGGTGTTTAACTCACTACTTAACCGTTCCACCCCAACTTTACAGGCATCTTGCAGAATTTGCTCTTGAGCTAGCGCAGGTGGGACAGGGCAGAAGAATCGTAGGCGGACAAAGTCTGGCAGGAAAAAGGAAAAAACAATCCACAGTATTTACCCAAATCACTTCACATAGTGGCACAAGTTACTGTTTTGGCACCGTTATGAAAGGGTGAGGGAGAGCTAAAACTGGGAAAAAAAGCTCTGCCCGTTTAAAAGTGCGCCACACGTTTACAAGGGTGTTTCTCAACACTTAAGTCTCAGAAGCATTCATGTGCCAGTACAGCTGCTTTGCTGTAAACCAGTTTGGGGATTTGAGCCTGGTTTGAAATAAGCCTCACTGGATTTGCTCTACTTTGCCTTGTGTTGAGTGATGACACTGAAATAATCATGGATAGGTTTGGTGCCGTGATTAGGAGAGCGTGTTACAAAGATGCAGAAAGAGAAGATGCCTACCTCTGGAAAACAAGAGTGTATACCATGGGAATTTAAATAGGCCTTTTTCGTTAAAAGATCTCTAATGCATTTAGTGAGGTTTTCAAGTACTTTTCAGAGCAGTACAGAATCATAAAGGGTTATTTAATCTAGAAAAGACAGGAACAAGAGGATCTAGTGGTTAGTAACAGACTGACAACAAATTAACCATGGTTTTCCAAGGCAACAGTGATTAGTAGTTGGCATAAACAACATGGCGTATTATGGATTCTGTTCCTCTCTAAGTCTTTATATTAAATCTTTCTGCTTTTACTGAGTGTGCTTTAAATTGAATTAGATTACCACTTTGTAAGAGCAAATGTGTCACTGGCCTATCTTGAGAGGGTCATTGCATAAGTACTGGTGCACGAATAAAGCAACAGGAGATTTCAAAAGAGGAGAAGTACTTTCAGGGCAGATATTTAAATTAATCTTTATATTCTTTGAAAGACTTAAAGGGGTTTGTGTGTGTGTGTGTGTGTGTAGTCACAAAAATGACAAAATGTTTTACTTTTTTTTCCCTCTCCCAATTGTAATCTTTGCAATGGGAATGCTTGCCATCAGAGTGTGTTTCTGGTATGTAAGTGCAAAGAACTAATCTATTTTAGCTTCATCGTGTAATTTTTCCTCAGCTCCAAAATTAAAGTACACATGTTTATATGTAAGTAGCTTAATGTTGCAGTAAGTAGTCATGAACAAAAGTTTTATGTTGATTTTAGGATTCAACCAGAATGCACTATATTAAGTTTAGAACTCCGTATCATTACTGAATTTCAGAATTTTTTATGGAGTAAGTTCAAGTTCATCATCACAATTGAGGTTCATTATCATATTCAGTAGATTTCTAAACAGCTAATCTTGTTTAAAGATAGAATTGGTTTTCTGTCTGCTGAATTATGATACTCCAAAACTGAGAAGTTGAAACTCTTTCGTACTGCTGTCTTGGCTCTTATCAAATTAATGTGCCTTTCTTGCAGAGTAGTGATGGAATAACGTAGTAACCATTTTTTTCATTCTTTCCTTAAATTTAAGAACTTGGAAGGATTTCTGTGAAAGCTGATTACAGAAAGTGTTCAAAAGACAGTACTTGGCAAACAAGGTAACTGTTTCCATAATCCTACCCCTTCTGAAAACACCAATAAGTTTAGATAATAAGGTTGTTTATTTTGGAGCTCTGATAATTTCCTACTTCTTCATAGGAATTCCAATGGGAATGTCCTGGAAATCACAAATTAATTTTCTACAGATCACTGTACTTAGGATAATGTAGCTTTTAGGTACTTATTCTAGGCTATGGAATGCATTTGAATTTTCCATCAAAGCTCTGTTGTTTTCATCCACCTTCCTGTGGACTTGTTTTCAAAGAGGAGAGAATTGTCTGTAGATTGTATTTTTAATGGTCAAAATAATAGAAGACATCAAATAGCAACCTATTGAGTATTAAAATTGAAGTGCTAGGGATTATCTGTTACATTTCTTCCTTTTTTTGCTCTTGTGAAAGAAACTGCACGTGTGAAGAGAAGAATAAAAGATCTTATTACTTATAAGCCTATAGCTTTTGAGGGTATTAGTTTTTGATAACATGAACATAATACTGGTATGCATAAAGAATAAGAGGGCGAAATCTAATTTAAACATTTATCCAAGTACAGTCAAAATTCTTTGTTTGAAAGAGACAGTTAATTAGGAAAAGTGATTTAATCTTAGTACAACTGAGATTAAGAGTAGTCAAATGGAGACTTACCTGGGTTCTTGAACTGCATTTAGATTGAAGCCATGCATACAGTAATAGCACTAAAATTGCAGAGTAATTAAAGAATGTGTGAACTTAGGAGTTTCCTTCTTTTCAACCATAATTCATTGCTGCATCTCTAAGATTGTGTTTAAAGATACTTTATAGGATCTCTGTAATTGCATGTTGTTACTGTTTCTTTGCCTTTTACCAGTCCCAGGCAGTTACAAAGAGGCTAAAACACTTACATGTTAAACACACAATATATTTATGGCAAGCGAAGGGGCAAGAACAACCTTCAGTCCTTATTAGATAGAGAGGGCAATATAGTGACAAAGGATGAGAAAAAGGCAGGGGTGCTTAACACCTTCTTTGCCTCAGTCTTCAATAGAGGGACAGGTTGTCTCCAGGACAACTGGACTCCTGAAGTGGCAGATGGAGTCAAGGACCAGTCAGGGACTCAGTGCCAGGCAAGGTCATGGTACAGGTCATCTTGAGTGCCATCACAAAGCACCTACAGGATGGCCAAGGGATCAGGGCCAGCCAGCATGGGTTTAGGAAGGGCAGGTCCTGTCTCACTAACCTGATCTTTTATGATCAGGTTACCTGCCTGGTGAATGTGGGGCAGGCTGTGGATGTAGTCTACCTGGACATCAGCAAAGCCTTTGACACTGTCTACCACAAGCAGGTCCTGGCCAAGCAGGCAGCTCATGGCTTGGACAGATTCACTCTGATATGGGTCAGGAACTGGCTGGAAGGCCGGGCCCAGAGAGTGATGGTAAATGGTGTTACACCCAGTTGGCAGCTGTCACTAGTGGTGTTCCCCAAGGATCAGTGCTGGGCCCAGTCCTGTTCAACATCTTTATTGATGATCTGGAGGAGGGGATTGAGTCCAGCATCAGTAAGTTTGCAGATGACACCAAGCTAGGAGCAGGTGTGGATCTGTTGGAAGGTAGGAGAGCCCTGCAGAGGGACCTGGACAGGCTGGATGGGTGGGCAGAGGCCAATGGGATGAAATTTAACAAGGCCAAGTACAGGGTTCTGCACTTTGGCCACAACAACCCCAAGCAACGCNGCTGGTGAGCAGCCTGCAACACAAACCCTATGAGGACAGGCTGAGCGAGATGGGGTTGTTTAGCCTGGAGAAGAGGAGGCTCAGGAGTGACCTCATTGCTGTCTACAACTACCTGAAGGGAGGCTGTAGCCAGGTGGGGGTTGGTCTCTTCTGCCAGGCAACCAGCAACAGGACAAGGGGACACAGCCTCAAGTTGTACCGGGGGAAGTATAGGCTGGATGTTAGGAGGAAGTTTTTCACAGAGAGAGTGATTGGCATTGGAATGGGCTGCCCAGGGAGGTGGTGGAGTCACCGTCCCTGGGGGTGTCCAAGCAAAGCCTGGATGAGGCACTTAGTGCCATGGTCTAGTTGACTGGCTAGGTCTGAGTGCTAGGTTGGACTGGATGATCTTGGAGGTCTCTTCCAACCTGGTTGATTCTGTGATTCTATGGTTCTGTGATTCTACACTTCTCATAATATTAATATAGCTATATTAATCCTACACAGATAATTCTCTTGTTGCCACTGCTGGATCCTTGTGTCTATACTGAGGACAGGAGAGGAATAAATCATGCTATGATCTTTCTACAGCTGTTTGTTCTACAGCTGCATCTTTCAGTTCCATTTCCTCTGCTGACATTTAGAACATCACAATTCTGGGAGTCTGTCCTGAGTCGTACCTTGGTTTTCTGTGTTGCCAGAAGACAACAGCTGTACTGATTCAGACTTCTTGTTTGTCCAGTTTCTTGTATGTAACACTTTAATAAAAAATGCTGAGGAAGATAATATGTACTAAAGTGCCCAACAAAACATTGTCCCAGCCACGACTGATTATGGTAACTGTCTTTCTGCATTTATATAAGCTAGTATGATTATCTTTTCCTTTCGTGAACATATCCAGACAGTTTCAAGTCTGTGAGTTTAACATTGACAGTGATCTGTGGTAAGGAGTTATGGGTTCATCTGGTTCTATATTAACTAATTATATTGCTCTCCGTTATGTGAAGAGGTACACTGTTCTGTGTATTTTGAAGCTATGTTTCTCTGCTCAGTGCTTTCAGCCTTCTGTTACTTTTAAACAAGCAAAGACATCTGACTTGCAGGTTGAACTGAGTTTCAAGTGCTATCTTGGTCTCAATAGGTGTATAGTACTTGGTTTTGACATGTACATTTGCTGCTCTTTCCCCTTCCCTGTTTTGGGGTAGGAGAGTTGTGTCTCTGGTGATAGGTGGTTCTTACAGCATGTTCCACTCTTTTTATTTTCTACATGAAGAATGCTGGGATGTGAGTGTGCTGTACAAGTACTGTAAGAAAAAAATACTTTCTAAGTAACTGTACAACAAACAATCATCAATGCCAATGTGGCTGCATACAATATGTATCCAACAACTGCAGTTACTGCTTAAGTAGCCCTTTTTACTGTGTTTAAACACTAAGGAGAGTGTATGATGCAGTCTAGAAAACTACAGGTATGTTATGCACAGAAAAATACTGTAACTGGATGCATTGTTTTATGTACTGCAAACTGGGTTATTAGCATGTAGGTTCAACTTGAATAAATCCCAGTAAATTACTGGAAAGATGAGAGCAAGAGAAGTCCAGAGAGGTTCTGACACTGAAGAAGAAACTGGACAGAATGCTTCCAGTATAAGGAACAAGTGTAGTGCTGTTACTTGTTACTGCCAGATATTTTGATTATTTGCCTTCAAGTAAGGAAGATAATTTAGCCTGTTTCATAGAACCATAGCTCATTTACTGTACCTAAGGCGATACGGTTCTATTTAGTTCAGTTACAGCACTTTCACATTTAAAATAAAGTCTGAAGAATTTTTTTGCCTGGAATGATAAATTGGTATCTTTAGTGTCATGTGTTTCTCCGGTATCACTATCTACTTGTTATAGATTTAGTTTTAATCTGCTTCATGCCAGCTTCAAAAAGAAAGTACTGGCATGGAGCAAAGTATTATGAAGCTTGAAGTTCAGATTGTAACATGAGAGTCTTCCTGTTCCGGTTGCTGCTTTTGGGTTCTGGATTTTGGGTGTTGCCTTTATTGCAGGGATAGGGACAGTAGGGACGTGAAGAAAAGAACAGTCCCTGGCCAAGGCAGGGAGGTTGGAACTAGACTATTTTTAAGGTCCCTTCCAACCCACACCATTCTATGATTCTAGCATATTAAATGATTGAAACTGTGGTTATGTTAGATTATAATAATACACAATAACATTGTTTATAACACATAATCCTATAACCTAATAATAAAACAATGTTGCTTTTTTATGCTGATTTTTTCTGCACTTTGCTGCAGGTGCCCTGCAAATAGGCTAAGATAGCTAATTGTGCATTGTATTATTGGTTAAGGTAGTTGTACATTTGTGTAATCTTGTTTATATTAAACTCTTATCTTACTTTATCTCAACCTGGAGTTATTTTTCTCTGTTTTACTTGTTTGTTGTTTCTGTGTCAGGGGGAAACAGACAAGTTAACCCATTCACAGAGTTTAGCCTGTTACACTTAGATAGAGTAGTGGCACATAATACTGAATAACATTTGAAATACTGATGCTGTTTGGTTTCATTTGTAAGAATATATAGAGATCTATTAAAGCAGTTTGTTTTCGTTGTTGCTTGGGTTTTGTTTGGGATTTTTTTTGTTTAGGGTTTTTTGGGGGGAGTGTTTCTTAGTGCAGAGAATTACTAACTTTTCATTGAAAGTTTCTGAAGAAATTTTATAGCTGTAAGGTAGACTGTTTCATAGCCATTTGAGGAATAAACAAGCATCAAAACAGTAAGAGTTAAGTGTAAGTGATGGAAATAAGAATGAAAATGCACATAAGCAAAATAAAAGGAAGTGGAAGACTCACTCAACAGAGCTTATTTCTGAATGATTAGTGTTAAGGACACAGTAAATTACGGGAATGTTAAGTGATGGAAAGTTGAGAGACCAGCATGTAGATACAGCTTTAAGCAACTGCATAAAACAAAAGATTGGGGAATTAAGGACTTTTCATTTTAAAGAAGTCATTGTGATGTCATCAAGTTTGTTTGTTTTTTAACCATCTCATTTTTTTTAATAGTGTATTTTACTGATTTTGTCAATATTTGCATGGTAAATACTTTTCCATCGTAAAGGTGGAGATTCTGGAATATGGACTGTGATCCTTAGCAGGACTCTAGGAGCAGTTGGGAAGGCAGTAGGCAAGGGATAAGAAATGCTGAAGATTAGAAACTGGAATTAGATAAAGATTCATTAACGAAAGTCCAAGAAGATAGTTCCATTAAGGTTGGAATAAAAGGGATCAAGATGACACAAATTGCCTTAGTGTTCTGTGGCATGGAGAGGGACTTGAAATTTTGTTTATTTCTCTGCCTTATGAAATTGTATATATGACAGTATGCGTACTGTCAAAAGATGTTTTCAGTCGATCCAATAATTATATCCACACACACATCTGTTTCATAAAACAGTTGGAACTTAGATTACATATTTGCCATTGGAATGGGCTGCCCAGGGAGGTGGTGGAGTCACCGTCCCTGGAGGTGTTCAAGAAAAAACTGGCTGAGGCACTTAGTGCTATGGTCTAGTTGACTGGATAGGGCTGGGTGCTAGGTTGGACTGGATGATCTTGGAGGCCTCTTCCAACCTGGTTGATTCTATTCTATTCTATTTTTTTCATAGTCATTCTTTCATGCACAGAATGGTTGTGTACTGTGTGTGTGGATAAATTAAAATTCTCTCTAGCTGATTAAAAAAGAAACAAAGAGCTAAGTAGTAATTTCAGATGGTAGGGTTTTGTTATGCACAGTTGGATTTCATCTTTGGCAGTTCAATGATTCTGTGAGATACAGATCAAGTTGTTAACCTCAGACTTTTCCAGACAGTTAAGAAGTGTGAGTTATCATTTAATGGATGCATCATTTTACATACAATGGCCTGATACATTTTGAGCAGTATTTGGAAAAGTCAAAAGGCCTCATCAGTTATTGTTTTATGTTTATCTCTGAATAAGTGAGCATTACCTGTGCATGATGTATCTTGCCTTTTTTCATTGTAGCTTTTGTCTAGCATTATCGAAGGACGTATTTAAAGTAGCTAGAATTTTTTTGGCCGTTAATGAGATGCAACTACTTTTTCCTTTTCAAATAGGACAGCTATTGAGCATTAGCAATTGTATAGGTGTAAAATTAAGAATGATGTGCCTGTTCTGGAGTGGGGAAGAAGCGCATGTAAGCTTAATTATGCAAATAGTTAAAAAACATTAAAGTGAGGTGATGTAGCTAGACAAAGAAGCTAACATGTCCTGTTGCTCCTTTTAACAATAAATTCATGATGAATTATGGCTTGCTGATATTAATACATGGAATTTAATTTATGAAGAGATAAGTGTACATTTTCATTTCTACAGTAATGATTAATCTTTGAAGTTGCACATTTCTCTCATCTTATGCCAGGATAAATTTGTTCTCAGGCTGATACCAGTGGATGTTTTCACTGGGTTTAGGAGTTGCCAGTAGTGATAGGGACAGTGTTGTACTTGTTCTTAATGGCTACTGAAATACAATTTTGTTTAACAGCATCTTTATCTTATTCATAAACAGTTTCTTTCTTGACTAAGTGCAATCTGACTGGAAGACGTAAATGAGAATAATGAGTGTGTCTTAAAATAAGCAAAATTCTGACAGTTTAGTATAGAATAAGTGAACATAGGCAGTAGTGAAAATGCAAGGAAGACATCCAACTATTAATGCTTTAAATTGTGATGCAAATAAGCATTTAGAAGAAATTACAAGCATGAGAAACTTGTGTGGTAGAGCAGTGACTGTCTTACTGTAACTGACCGATCACTTCATATAACAGTGTAAAATGTTCTATGTCCAAACCAGTAGCAAGACTGGAACAGTGTGCTATTCTGCTTCTGATTATTCTTAGCTGCTTTACCACCTATTCACATTTGCAGCTCTCTTTGCTTCCTTGATACTCTCTCCTGCAATCAGAATTTTTTACTCTCTCCTGCAATCAGAATTTTTCTTACTCATACGTTTTCATTTATTTCCTCCTTCATATTTCTCAGGTCTTCACATTTGGTCATATTTTCTTTCTTCTCTGTTACTGTAATCCTTCTTCCAAAAAAAGGCTCATGTGTGCATTTTGTTTCCAAAGTGGTTTATACATCTTCTGAGTTAAGTGCTTTCTTAAATTCTACTGTAACTACTCCTTTTTGTCCTTCTCCAGAGAGACTGTGCAGCCTGTTAGAATTGAGCTTCTGGTTATATGGCATGAGTTTGTCTCTTTTGGCTGTTTGAGTAAAAGGACCTGGGAGTCTTGGTTGAGGAAAAGCTTGACATGAGCCATCAGAGTGCACGCAGCCCAGACAGCAACTGTGTCCTGGGCTACACCAAGAGAAGCGTTGCCAGCAGGGCAAGGGAGCGAATTCTGCCCCTTTACTCCGCTCTCGTCAGACCTCACCTGGAGTACTGTGTACAGTTCTGGAGCCCTCAACACAGGAAGGACATGGAATGTTGCAGCAAGTCCAGAGGAGGGACACGAAGATGATCAGAGGGCTGAAACATGCCCTCCTGTGAGGGCAGGCTACAAGAGTTGGGGCTTTTCAGCCTGGAGGAGAGAAGGCTTCGAGGAGACCTGGTAGTGGCCTTCCTGTAGTGGCCTACAGGAAGGCTGGGAATGGACTATTGACAAGGTCTTGTAATGACAGGATGGGGAGTAATGGGTTTACACTGGAAGAGTGGAGACTTAAACTTTACAATGAGGGTGGTGAAACACTGGAACAGGTTGCCCAGGAAGGTTGTGGATGCTCCCTTCCCGGATATGTTCAAGGCCAGGTTGGATGAGGTCTTAAGCAACCTGTTTTAATAAGAGGTGTCCCTACCTCTGGTGGGGGGTTGGATCTTTGAGGTCCGTTCCAGCTTAAACTATTCTATGATGTGGTGAGTCATGTGGAGCGTGGTAGGCCAAAACCATCTTTCAACTATTACTTCTCTGTAAATATTTTGCCAGCTATATGGTATGTAGATGTTTGGCATATGCCTATCTAGACAGCCCAGTGTTTTTGGAAATAATAGTTTTGAAATTGCTTTCCAGAGGGATGGTGTCTGTCCTGTACCATTTCAGAAAAGTGGTGTATGACTGAGACTTCAAGCAAAACCAAAGAAACATGCACAAAACTATGCTGGTGAATGCAGGCATGCACACAACCAGCTGGTAAATATGGCAGCTTTAAAAAAAAAACAACAAAACAAACAAAAAAAACCAAACAAAAAAACGAAAAACAACAACCCTAAGGCTAGACAGAATATCTGTTTCCCAGACATCTTGGGAAGCCATTTATCATGTATCCTTGAATTTGCATAATTATGCCTGTGTTCACTTGTATATTGCACCATAGTTTGAACCCATAAATTCTAATTTCTTAAACAATTGATGTTCAAAATCTGGCACATCATTTTCTGCCCTCGGGTTTCAAAAACTTCTTTCTCCTGCTGGGATCAATTAGTTGTCAGGATGTTCAGCTTTTCATGCAAAATGAATGCTCCAGAAGAAATTATATCAATGACAAGTTTCTCTTTAGCAGCACGGTGGCAGCATTTGTCAGACTGAATAATTAACTAGTTAATATCCAGAATGCACCATTTTCTTCCTGCCTTTTCTGAAAACCTCACTGTGTTTGAAGTAGCATTAATCTAGATGTATACTCAGATAAACCTGCCTTCACTGTCAGTGAAGAGGTGATAAGCTGCATCACTGATCTTCTTTTTTCTCACTGATTGTTCTTGACAGTAAAGCTCATTTTGCCTTTTGTTTTACATATCAGCATGCTGTTGCTTCTCTTGCAATACCAAATACAGATGCTCAGGCTGCACTGTTCAAAACAGGTACTTTTACCTGTGGTTCTATCAATGTTAAATGTTTTCTTACGTAAGAACTACTAAGTGATAGGCTATCTTCTTTGAAATGGTGACTCCACCACCTCCCTGGGCAGCCCATTCCAATGCCAGTCACTCTCTCTGTGAAAAACTTCCTCCTAACATCCAGCCTGTACTTCCTCCGGCACAACTTGAGACTGTGTCCCCTTGTTCTGTTGCTGGTTGCCTGGCAGAAGAGACCAACCCCCACCTGGCTACAACCTCCCTTCAGGTAGTTGTAGACAGCAATGAGGTCAGCCCTCTACTAGTGGGAATGGATCTTTGTGGTTGCAATCATCCCAAAGCTTCTCAGAGACAGAATTAAAGGATGCTCTGGAAAGTCAAACTCTATCTGATCTGCCTCGTGACACCCAGCTTTAAGATTTGTAAGACGAGTTATGTACAGATTTTGTGTGGATGTGCATGCCTGTGTGCATATGTTTTTAAATATTTTCTAAAACATTTGGAGATGTTGAGAGCTCTTTTATAAGCACAAAGTTCAGTGTTTCAAATCACTAATCAAAAAAAACCACTGATTTCTTAGTGCTGCATTTTAGTTTCTTTCCCATAAAGTTACTTATCTGGAAAAAAAAATATTTTTTTCTGAATTCTAAGTATAATTCACTGATTCAGTGATCTTCATGTTTGTGCTAGTTTGAGGCTAGATGGAATATTTTGATGAGAAGAATTAGATTATAGGCTGTGAAAAGCAAACAACGGTGATGTTTGCTTCACTCATAGGCTTGCTGAGAAGTGTGAAAACAAGAACATAAACATAGGTAACACAGTGGCAGTGGCTCTCTGTTGCAGCTGGTGTCTGTTACTTTTCTCCCTAACCTGCTTTCAGTGTGACTAACCCTTCTGCTTTCTAACCTCCCCAAAAGGAGGTTAGAAACCAAACTCACCTTACATGTAAGGCAAAGTCTGGGATAAGGTAGAGGGGTGGGAAGGAGGTGGAAGGGTGGTTGGGAGCCCCTCCTGGGGACTCTGGTTTCCGGGAGGAGTATTGTGTGTCTGTATTACTCTTCAACTTGTATATTTCTGTATGTAGCTGCATATATATTGTAAATACCTGCTTATATATTGTGCTAAGCTGTA
>WAAF01005864.1:3347-26841 GCA_013400475.1 Tricholaema leucomelas
CTTCAGGTAGTTGTAGACAGCAATGAGGCCACTCTCATCAATCAAGAAGATGGCAAAACATGACTCAGCTGTAGACAGCTTAGGCAGAGGAGTCAATCTACTGAGATCTGAGAGATTATTAATGGCAGGGAAATTAATTTGGAGAGGAAATGGCAGATAGTCAGAGATTATAAGCAGGTGCATTAAGCACTGTTGGAGCAGGTAAGCCCAAAGTTTGCAACAATTCATACACTGTGTGATGAATGAAAGGAATGAGAAAAGGTTAGCAGTGAGTATAAAATACTAGTGCAAGGGAGGAGTAGGAAGATTGTGCAAATGATTGTAGCTGTAAAAAACTGCTAAGTAAAGGCAAGGTGAAGTGTGGGAAGAGGTGTGAATGAGGTGTAAGATAGATGAGAATCATAGAATCATAGAATGGTTTAGGTTGGAAGGGACCTCAAGGATCATCCAGCTCCAACCCCCTGCCATAGGCAGGGACACCTCCCACTAGAGCAGGCTGCTCAAGGCCTCATCCAGCCTGGCCTTAAACACCTCCAGGGAGGAAGCATCCACAACCTCCCTGGGCAACCTGTTCCAGTATCTTACAACCCTCACTGTAAAGAACTTCCTCCAGAGAAGCAACCAGGTTGGAAGAGACTTCCAAGCTCATCCAGTCCAACCTAGCACCCAGCCCTAGCCAGTCAACTAGACCATGGCACTAAGTGCCTCATCCAGGCTTTGCTTGAACACCCCCAGGGACATGTTTTTTATACATAGAGAAATAAGAGATAGCATGAGAGGTGGAATAAGATAGCGTGAGAGGTGGAACAAGATAGTGTGAGAGGTGGAATAAGAGATAGCATGAGAGGTGGAATAAGATAGCATGAAAGGTGGAACAAGATAGTGTGAGAGGTGGAATAAGAGATAGCATGAGAGGTGGAATGAGAGATAGAAGGGGTAATATGTGGTTGTAAGGGCTGACTATGTAAAAAAAAATACAAAAGGATTATTTATTCCTATGTTCACAAAATGTAATGGAGAAATAATCAGATATTTCTTTTCCATTAGGAAAAAAATAACCATAATAGGAACTACATTCAGGATGAAGTCAACAGAAGGCTTAAATTTACTGCCAGTATCAAAGACCCACACCCTATTCAGGGGGAGAGATAAATGCAGATATATTAGTAAATGTACTGCATTTAGGAAAGCTGTAAAATATAAAAGGAAACAAAATAGAAGGTATCAAATATAATGCCTGTGCTTTGAGGAAGTGATTTGATCTGACAGCAAGAAACCATTCTTTTTATTCAAAACAACTCTGAGAAAGTAATCAGGTGAAGATAACATTGGATGAAAGTGCTGTCAGAGAAAATGTTGGGGAAAACTTGCAAGAGAAAGCTGTAGTGACAGTTCTTGTTTGAGTTACAGCAAGCTTCATAGGCTTAATCAAGGCAGTAGACTGCAAACCTCCCAGCAGGATGTCAGGACCAAAAGACCTCATCCAAACCGTTCATGGGTGAACAGGGAAGTGGAAAGTAGGGTTATGGGTATTAATTCACCTGTGTAGTCAGTAGGAGTGAAAGCATCACTGGGGTGTGCCCAGTGATGCCTGCTTACTCCACCTACACTTATAGGGGACAATAGAAGGTTGGAGAGGGCTTAGATAGTAGGCATAGGAACGCTGTGAGAAGTGGAGGATGCTCACTGGAGAGAGGGAGGGAGTAAGGAGCCCATTCAGAAGCTGAAATAGACTTTCCATACTCTCTCTGTGGGGTAAAATTTTGGAGTGCATGATGTAGTGGTTTGGGTGTCCCCCACCCCCCCCACACTTTAGAAATCACCCAGACTAGACTCAGCCAGCTCTGGAAATATGAATGAAGCTTATATTTACAGCTGGCACAATGTACAAGCAGATGTTTACAGTATATACAGTTATAGACAAANGGGTTTTTTCCTTTCTACACATCTCAGCAAGGCTGTGAGCGAAGCAGACCTCACCATTGTTTTCATTTCACAACCTATGATCTAGGTCTTCTCACCAAAACATTCTAGCTAGGCTCAAACTAGCACACATGATGTTGTTTAATCTTGTACACAGACATGTAACAGATACACTGTTGGAGGCTGACACAAGTCAAATTCAAACTGGATTCAAACAGCAATCTAAAAATGTTTATTTGTCACAGCAGTGGTCAATAACCATAACAGACAAACTAGCAGTGGCTGTGGACAACTCTCATCACTTGAATTCAAGACTTGAAAGTCTTCCTAAGAGACTTGCTGCAGCTCAGGAAGAGGTAGTGTAGACTGACCAAAGAGTGACTGGAGAGAACTCTCTAGTTCACATCATACTGAGCGTCAAGTGAGGTGTGGAAATGTCTAAATCTATGAAATAGCAGTCAAAATCCTGGAAGCATTAGCAACCTTCCCACGTGGCATCCGCTGACAGGAGATCACGATGGCTACTGGAATGGGCTGCCCAGGGAGGTGGTGGAGTCGCCGTCCCTGGAGCTGTTCAAGGCAGGATTGGACGTGGCACTTGGTGCCATGGTCTAGCCTTGAGCTCTGTGGTAACAGGTTGGACTTGATGATCTATGAGGTCTCTTCCAACCCTGATGATACTACTGTGAAAAGGCAGAGCGTTTGTAACACAGATCCCTGGAAAATGCTCGATGCAATAGGTTGTTCTGGCAAGGCATACAGAAAGAATATTGGACTTCAGAGTGAATGGATGGGAAAGGAGATTATTGGAGAGTCAGTGGCTTTAATATTAGGGCCAAGGTTTGTAGTGTTTATTTATTAAAAGGTTGTTTAGTCAGGCAGTGTTCTCTGATGACGATACCAGGCTTGGAGAGAGGCAGTCAATAACAAGGCAGAGTGGATTACAGTTGAAGCTGGTGCTGATGTACTACAGACAGCAAGTGAGATAGACAGATCAGTGTCTTGTAATTGATTGTAAAGAAATGTAAAGACATGAAGGACTAAAAACGAACAATCATCCCCAGCAGGAGTAGAAGGAGGGGTGAGGGGTGGGAAAGGCTAAAAGAGAGCTAGAAATTAAAGGCTAATCCTTTTGACAGTGTTTGCTGCAGTTGTTAACAAAAAAAAACAGGTAGAAAAGTATAAATAGCCTTAAGAGAGACACCCCTGAAAGGCATTTCAATGAGTTACACCCTAACTCCTGGACAGAGGTACCAACCAGCCATCCTCCTTAGTCACAGAAGTGTTGCAGCATCACTTTATGTGAACATAAGCTGAAGAAATTTAGTCCAGCGTGCTTAACTAAATGCTAACTGCTTGATGAGGAGAGGCTGAGGGACCTGGGGCTGTTTAGTCCTGAGAAGAGAAATCTGAGAGGGGATTGAATCAATGTTTATGTATATCTGAGGGCTGGTCAGGAGTGGGGGGACAGGCTCTGCTCACTGCTCCCTGGGATAGGACAAGGAGCAATGGGTGTAAGTTGCAGCACAGGAGGTTCCAGCTCAACACAAGGGGGAACTTCTTGACTGTAAGGGTCACAGAGCACTGGCACAGGCTGCCCAGAGAGGCTGTGGAGTCTCCTTCTGTGGAGCCTTTCAAGGCCTGTCTGGATGTGTTGCTGTGTGTCCTAAGCTAGATTGTATGGTCCTGCTGTGGCAGGAGGGTTGGACTGGATAATCTCTTTGGGTCCCTTCCAACCCCTAGTATCCTGTCAGCCTGTGAGCCTGTGAGCTTGTATGTCCTTGTGAGAGCCACAGCTTCCATCAGTCAGATGTTGATGGACAGACCTGGGGTGAAGTCTAGAGTGACAAGAAAGGTTAATGTACAGTGTTTTGTGATGGCTTCTCTCACCAAATGGTTGATACAATTTCCTCCTAAGTACTCACTTCCCTAAAGGGCAGTCTGGGCAACTGAACCAATTGAACTAAGAAATACTTAGCATAGATTTTAGTACTAGAAGGGTCTGTGAAGATCATACCGTGAATGCTCGTCATAGATCTCCTGGCAGCATCACCTTTCATTCAGTGGTTCCTTCCCAGCAATTCAACTGTCTCAAGACTGAGAGTGGCCTGATGGCAGACTTCTGCTTCAGTCCTTCCTGAGATCTCATAAGCAATGAATTGCAGAATGACTAAGGTTGGCAAAAACCTTTCAGATCATTGAGTCCAACCATAACCCAACTGCATGACCACCGAACTGCCATATCCTAAACCACATCTACAGTTTCATGAACACCTCCAGGGATAATGACTCCACCACCTCCCTGGGCAGCCTGTTCCAACACCTCCCTACTCCCTCAGTAAAGAAGGTTTTCCTAATATCCAATCTAAACCTACCCTGGCACAACTTAAATCCCTTTCCTCTTGTTCTGTCACTGGTTATTTGGGAGAAGAGACCAACATTAGTAAGGTGTAAATGTCACCTCTGTTGTACAGTCCTGAGTTGCTTGTGGCCTCAAACAATGACAATAAGCCTCACTCCAACCTCCTTTCAGGTAGAGAGTGGTAAGATCTTCCCCTTAGCCTTCTCTTCTAGAGTCTGAATATCTCCAGCTCCTTCAGCCACTTCTCCAGGACACCCTCCAACCCCCAACCCCCCCCACCCCCAACCTCATTGCTCTGCTCTGGACATATGTGCTAGTTTGAAGCTAGCTAGAATGGTTTGGTGAGTCAGGCTGTGAAAAGGAAACAATGGTGATGTCTGCTGCACTCTTAGGCTTGCCGAGAAGGATAAGAACAAGAACACAAACATAGAGCCAGGAAGAAAGGGACCTGGGGGTACTGGAAGATAGTAGCTGAAGATGAGCCAGCAGTGTGCCCAGGTGGGCAAGAGGGCCAATGGCAGCCTAGTCTGGATCAGGAACAGTGTGGCCAGTAGGACAAGGGAGGTTATTCTGCCCCTGTACTCAACACTGCTCAGGCCACACCTCGAGTGCTGTGTCCAGTTCTGGGCCACTCAATTCAGGAGAGATGTTGAGGTGCTGGAACTTGTCCAGAGAAGGGCAACAAGGCTGGTGAGGGGCCTGGAACACAAACCCTATGAGGAGAGGCTGAGGGAGCTGGGGTTGTATAGTATAGGCTGGATGTTAGGAGGAAGTTGTTGGCAGAGAGAGTGATTGGCATTGGAATGGGCTGCCCAGGGAGGTGGTGGAGTCACAGTCCCTGGAGGTGTTCAAGAAAAGAATGGTTGAGGCACTTAGTGCCATGGTCTAGATGACTGGCTAGGGCTGGGTGCTAGGTTGGACTGGCTGATCTTGGAGGTCTCTTCCGATGGGGTTGATTCTGTGATTCTATAATAACACACTTGCTCTCTGGGCTTTGTGGGCTGCACTTCTCTCTGACCTATTCTGCCATCTGTGTGACTAATCCATCTGCTCCCTCACCCCCCTGGCCGACCCTCCGAGCTTCCTTGAGCATAAGCCAAAGTCTTAGTAAGGTAGAGGGGTGGAAGGAAAGGTGGAAAGGCAGTTGGGAGCCCCTCCTGGGGACTCAGGTTTCTGGAAGAGCTGTTGTCTTTCTGTATTACCTTTTAACTTGTCTATTTCTGTATAGAATTGTATCTATTGTAAATATCTGCTTTTATATTGAACTAAGCTGTAAGTATAAAGCTCCATTCAATTTCCAGAGCTGCTGGGTCTAGTCTGGGTGATTTCCAAAGTGTGAGGGAGCAGGGGACACTCAAACCATCACAACATGCTCCAGGACCTCACTGTCTTTTCTGTGCTGCAGCGCCCAGAACTGCCAAGCTGTGGCTGTTTCCTTCTCATAAGAAACCACACAGCAGAGGCTGGAAGTTCAATCAGAAAATTATTTTGTTCCCTGCTATTTGCAGAGCCCACTTCTGTGAGCAAAGCATCAGTGAAAGCAACCTGAAGTATTGTCTCCAAAGAGAAAGGACAAGGCTGGTGGCTGCACTGCAGGCGTGCCCATGGTCTAGTTGACTGGCTAGGGCTGGGTGCTAGGCTGGACTGGATGATCTTGGAGGTCTCTTCCAATCTGGTTGATTCTATGATTCTATGATTCTCCAGCCATTGGCACAGTCCCATGGGAGCTGTGGGCAAACACTACCTGTGCCCTGGGCTTGTCAGGGGCGCAGAAGGAGCTCAGCCCTCACTATCCTCCCTGCCGATTTCCCTGCCTGGGGCTTTCCAAAGGAGCATCAATTTAACCCTTTGTTGTGCCCCCGCCTCAGGCGCCTTGCCTCCGTGTGGGGGGTTTTTTTTCACCCTGCCAAACACAGGTTTTATTCTTGTTCAAATTATTTATCCCAACGGACCTAAACTTTTGCTCAGTCCCCTGCTGAGTTCCTGAAAGCTAATGAACTAACTGATTTCGAGGTAATTTATGCACACATTTCTATCCTGAGCTGTAGTTTAATCAAACTGCTCTGCCTTGTGTAGTATAATAGCAATATCTAATGAAAACATATGAAGTATGTGTTTCATAATTACCTCAGACAGCTCATTTTGATTCGCTTCCTATTTAAATCCCCAAATTCCTATCTTCTTGCATTGTAAACACTTTCCTTCCTATCTCATCAATCTGAGTTATGTAAATGATGGGGTGGTGGGGGTGGTGGGGGGTACAATTAAATTTTCCCTTCAGTGTTATCAAAAGCCCTGTTCTCTCAGAAATACCTGACTTGGGTGCACACAAAACAGAGTGTGGGTGGTTTTTTAGCTTGTTATTGGCCTGGGAAACAATCATAGAATCATAGAATGGTTTAGGTTGGAAGGGACCTCAAGGATCATCCAGCTCCAACCCCCTGCCATAGGCAGGGACACCTCCCACTAGAGCAGGCTGCTCAAGGCCTCATCCAGCCTGGCCTTAAACACCTCCAGGGAGGAAGCATCCACAACCTCCCTGGGCAACCTGTGCCAGTGTCTCACCACCCTAACAATGTTCACATTAAATCCCCAATAATGGTTGACTCCAGCAGAGTGGTACTGCTGGAGCCAGGACATACAGACCTCTAAATGGATTATTTAGAAGACACTGATGTATCACCAAACTGCTTCTGTGAGGCCGTGCTGTATAAATACAGTATGAAATACATGCAGCGCTCTGCCCTCACCTCTGCTCTGGCAGGAGGCCAGTAAATCAGCACTAGCCAGCCTGAAGCCAGTGGAGCTATAGCAATGCAGTTTCACTGAATCAGAAAATGACTTAGTTTAGAGGGCACCTCAGAGATCATCTACTCAACTCCTCCGCAGAGGGCATGGGCGCCTCTCAACTGGACTCGGCCGCTCAGCACCTCATCCAGCCTGATCTTGAATAGCCCCAAGGAAGAGACATCTGCAGTCTCCTTGGGCAGCCTATTGCAGAGTCTCACCACCCTTAGAATCATAGAATGGTTTAGGTTGGAAGGGACCTCAAGGATCATCCAGCTCCAACCCCCTGCCATAGGCAGGGACACCTCCCACTAGAGCAGGCTGCTCAAGGCCTCATCCAGCCTGGCCTTAAACACCTCCAGGGAGGAAGCATCCACAACCTCCCTGGGCAACCTGTGCCAGTGTCTCACCACCCTCACTGTAAAGAACTTCCTCCTAACATCCAGTCTAAATCTCCCCTCTGCCAGCTTAAACCCATTCCCCCTCGTCCTGACATTACCAGACCTTGTCAATAGTCCCTCCCCAGCCTTCCTGTAGGCTCCCTTCAGATACTGCAAAGCCACTCTAAGGTCTCCTCGAAGCCTTCTCTTCTCCAGGCTGCAGAGCCCCAACTCTCTCAGCCTGTCCTCATAGCAGAGCTGCTGCAGCCCTCTCAGCATCTTCGTGGCTCTCCTCTGGACCCGCTCCAGCAGTTCCATGTCCTTCTTGTGTTGGGGGCTCCAGAACTGCACACAGTACTCCAGGTGGGGTCTGAGGAGAGCAGAGTAAAGGGGCAGAATCCCCTCCCTTGCCCTGCTGCCCACACTGCTCTTGATGCAGCCCAGCACAGGGTTGCTGTCTGGGCTGCATGTGCACACTGCAGGCTCATGTTGAGCTTTTCATCAACTCAGACCCCCAGGTCCTTCTCCCCAGGGCTGCTCTCAGCCATTCACCACCCTTGTGCTGAGGAACTTCTTCATATGAGCCGTTCTAACCCTCGCTCCCTCATTTTCAAACCATTCCCTCTTGTCCTGTTGCTGGGCATCCTTATGAAAAGTCCAGCTTTCCCAGAGGATCCCTTCAAGATTTGGCAGGCAGCTCTAAGATCCCCATGGAGTCTTCTCTAATCTGAACAACCCCAGTTCCCTCAGCCTACCCTCACAGCAGAGGTGCTCCAGCCTTTGGATCATCACCTCAACACAAGAGGGAACTTCTTTACTGTAAGGGTCCCAGAGCACTGGCACAGGCTGCCCAGAGAGGCTGTGGAGTCTCCTTCTCTGGAGACTTTCAAGGCCTGTCTGGATGTGTTCCTCTGTGACCTGAGCTAGATTGTATGGTCCTGCTCTGGCTGGGGTGGTCTCAAAGATCTCTTTGTGTCCCTTCCAACCCCTGACATCCTGTGATCCTGTGATCTTTGTGGCACTCCTTTGGGCTCTCTACCCAACAGCTCCGTATCCTTCTCATGCTGGGGATATCAGGAATAGATACAGTATTGGAGGTGAGGACTCAGCAGAGCAGAGTCAAGGGGCAGAATCCTCTCTCTTGCCCTGCTGCCCACACTGCTCTTGCTGCAGCCTAGGATCCACTTTCCCTTCTGAGCAAAGTGTATTGTTATTAGAGAATCCAGCATTGTGTTCTGAGGTCCCAGAGACAGCCAATTTTTCATAGCAGAGAAGGGAAATAGAATTAAAAGCTAAAATAAAAGGAAAAGACAATTAAAAGCTGAACTCAACCAGGTATCAACTAGTGCAGTAAAATCTCTCCCCAGCAGCCCAGCACCGTATTTCAACACCCACCTGCAGGGATGTAGATGCATTTTTGCTGCATCCAGCACAAGGGAAGCTGTAGTTATACCTGGTGGCATTAATATACCTAGGGAAAGGTGAGAGGAAAAGACATCAGCACTGATGCCAAGTCAGTATAGAAAGACATTGTGAGGAGCTGACAATCTGCCAATCACGTAGCATTCCTGCTTGGAAAGATTATTTCTTTCCTGGAATCAATTCCAGGTATTTGCAGTAAAAGTGTCACTTGGCTGCTTTATTATTTTTCCCCCAAGACTGCACATTGCAGATACTCCACCAATGAAACCAATTCTCTCCCTGACCAAACTGCAAGGAAAAGGTACAGAGTAATACACTACAAGAGCAGAAGATGAAGAGAGCCTAACCAAGAACTCTATGATGTGTGCAGCAGTGGACATGTTTCAGCAGTTCTGTTGCATATGCAGAGGACAAAGAGTGTTAGAGCAGCTTCTCAGCAAGGAGGAATCATAAAATCATAGAATCAAGCAGGTTGGAAGAGACCTGCAAGCTCATCCAGTCCAACCTAGCACCCAGCCCTAGCCAATCAACTAGACCATGGCACTAAGTGCTTTTCTTGAACACCTCCAGGAATGGCAACTCCACCACCTCCCTGGGCAGCCCATTCCAATGCCAATCACTCTCTCTGTGAAGAACTTCCTCCTAACATCCAGCCTAGACCTCCCCCGGCACAACTTGAGACTGTGTCCCCTTGTTCTGTTGCTGGTTGCCTGGGAGAAGAGACCAACCCCACCTGGCTACAACCTCCCTTCAGGTAGTTGTAGACAGCAGTGAGGTCACCCCTGAACCTCCTCCTCTCCAGACTGCACACCCCCAGCTCCCTCATCCTCATTAGGGTTTGTGCTCCAGGCCCCTCACCAGCTTTGTCGCCCTTCTCTGGACACGTTCCAGCACCTCAACATCTCCCTTGAATTGAGACCCTTTTACACCAGCTGAAGTCTGCCTCCTGCTATCTAATCTGAGACAAATTACATTCAGAGAAAGAAAACCCCAAACCCCTGCTGGACCAGAAGGCAAAAGCATCATTTCCATATGAGAATAGAAGTTTTCTTTGTATGAGCTTTCAATTCTCCAGTGCAGGGTTTTAAAATCTTGAGCTTCCTGCTCCTTGTATCTCCCTGATTTATAGAATTGTTCCTTTTTGCCTCCTTATTTCTGTTTTGTTTTGTTTTTTATGAGCACTGTGATCATAGTAGGTTATTTCCTTGTCTGGAGTCCACTCCCCCTCCATCTCCTGTGGTCAGTGTTTGACATCACAAAACTGACAAACAGATGCACTGCTTCTACTAAAACAAAACAAAGCAAAAACAACTACCCCCAAAATATCTCTGTATTCAGTTCTTAGCAGTGCTATGCTTACAGTAAACCAGAGAGTTTTGCAATGCTGGGAACAAGCAATTTGTCAGGGCAAAATTAACAGAGCATGGCAAAGTGCCTGTAAAGGAGATTTTTATCCACAGAGTATCATCTACTTCTAAATTGGATGATTCCCTTTAAAAATTGCCTGGGCTTTTTCCTACTAGTAAAGAGAGTTCAGTTAGTTCCATTGTCAAGCTCTTCTGGGAGAAGTGTGGGTGATAGAGAGTCCAATCTTTCAACTAAGCTCCTAGGAGCGGCCAAGGCAGGACCCAAGAGTTAAAGACATCAGTTTTGATACATCTACACTAACAAATCATTTGTCCCCTGAATTGTGAGGCAAGCAGGAATATATCAGACTGCAGCTCAGTGCAAATGTGGGTAGATATCCCTTGTGTGCTTTGAAGCAAGACAAGATGTGCAGAGGGGACTAGGAAATTGCAGGCAACAGACACTGAAACACCAATCCTGGACTCCATAGCAAAAACGAACCTCATCAGCTGACATGTACAAGTTACTCTAAAGCTGGTGGGATATCCTCTCATATGCTATTTCTGTCTTAACAGTTGGGTGGCTGCATGTTCAGCTCCACCTTCTCACCCACCCCCTAACTGCTTTGCCAGAGCCTTGCAGAAGCAAGATCCCCTTTCAATCTGAAAATGTTGCTGTCTTTCAAGAACAGGCAAAATATCAGTACTTCATAGAATCATAGTATTAACCAGGTTGGAAGGGACCTCCAAGCTCATCCAGTCCAATCTAGCACCCAGCCCTAGCCAATCAACCAGACCATGGCACTAAGTGCCTCAGCCAGGCTTTGCTTGAACACCTGCAGGCACAGAGACTCCACCACCTCCCTGGGCAGCCCATTCCAATGCCAATCACTCTCTCTGCCAACAACTTTCTCCTAACATCCAGCCTAGACCTGCCCTGGCACAACTTGAGACTGTGTCCCCTTGTCCTGTTGCTGGTTGCCTGGCAGAAGTCACCAACCTCACCTGGCTACAGCCTCCCTTCAGGTAGTTGTAGACAGCAATGAGGTCTGCCCTGAGCCTCCTCTTCTCTGGGCTAAACAACCCCAGCTCCCTCAGCCTCTCCTCATAGGGTTTGTGTTCCAGGCCCCTCACCAGCTTTGTTGCCCTTCTCTGGACACGTTCCAGCATCTCAACATCTCTCTTGAATTGAGGAGCCCAGAACTGGACACAGCACTCAAGGTGTGGCCTGAGCAGTGTTGAGTACAGGGGCAGAATAACCTCCCTCATCCTACTGGCCACACTGTTCCTGATCCAGGCCAGGATGCCATTGGCTCTCCTGCCCACCTGGGCACATTGGAGAAGTCTTTCTGCTCAGGAATGTGGAAGTCGTTTGAAACTCTTGTTAGCTTGCCTAGTAAGACGAGCAAGCAATAACCTCTCCTTTTGTCTAAATGGCATCCCAGACCAGCATTCGGAGGGGAGGAAATGTGGAGAACAACACTGAAGGAGGATGAACAGCAGGAAAGAGGTTACCACTAAGGGAGAAAGCCATGCAGCAGTGTTTTCTGGTTTGTGTAATGTGTGTGTTGTGGAAACAGAGCTGCTGAGTGCTGCCTGCCGTTCCCAAGAGAGAAGTGATTACACAGCAGGTGAGAGTCCATCAGGGGGACAGCTTCAGGGGAAGAGATGCAAGCAGATCTGTAACCATTAGGCCATAATTCCTTATATCCTGGAAGCAAATGTAGTATTCCTCAGCAGCATTCCTTAGTTGTTTAGGAGACAGGTTTGAAACCTTCTGGCTGAGAAGGACCCATCTGTTAAGGCTTGCTATGCCCAGCAGCCCGAGAGAGGGGAGGCTGCTGTGAGTCCCTAGCCCCTGGAGCAGCCAGCAGAGAGGCTGAGCATGTATTGCCTCTAAGCTCATGCACACATCATGCATATAAATACATACAGACTTGTGACCAGCCACCTGGATCAACAAAGAAACACAGCACTCACAAACACAAAGAGCACCAGGGCCTCAGCCTCTTCCCCTCTCTAGCTGATCAAGGTAGCAAACTGTTCAAGGTAAAAGTAGATATCTAACAGTACACACACCATATGGATCCCTGTACCAGCTGAGTCTAGACACACTGCCCTACAAATGTCCCTGGATTCTCAGTCTGCCTCTGGGATCCTTTGTGTCATGAGCCTTTTATCTCATAATCCAACACCATCCTTTGGTGGGAGCATGGAAATGGTAACAACCTAATCTCCTGAATGAAGGCTGTGTCTGTGACACTCATATAGAGGTTTCAGCCTTCCTGTTTCTCCATGCAGGGAGTCTGCAAGGCTGCTTACTACAGCTAATATTTCAGCTGCCTTTTCTGAAGCAGGACTGCATGATAAACAGCCTCTCAAAGCAGTATGAAGCTTTGAGACACTGAGAAACACAAGAAAAACAGCTCAGCTGTCACTCTGAACACAAATGTTCACATACCTGTCATCCCTTGGCAGCAAGGCTTTGTTGGCCGTGGTGTTTTGAATGCACTGAGCAGTTCCAACCAAAAGCATCCCCAGACAAGGGAGATCTCACAGGCTGCACTCCTGATTTTTTGGTGAGAAAAAGCTGGATAGCCTTTTACTGCCTCCATCAGAAGACAACTTTCTTGTGGACTCGTTATTATGTGTCAGAGAGCAAGACAGGAGAGACATAATTGTCTCAGGGTCTCATTTATAGTGGGACTTCACCCTGGCTTAGACACAGAGGACACAAAGCTTCAGCAGACTTAGCTTTACTGGTTCTGATGCTGAGGCACATCACTGGGTTCACTGGGTTGTAGACAGGACTGTGCTCACCATATGCATGGATTGCATTTGGTTGGAAAGGACCCTCAAAAGTCAGCTTGTGCAGCCCCCCTGCACTCAGGAGGGACACTTCCAACTACAGCAGGCTGCCCAAGGACACATCCAGTCTGATTTTCAGTGTCTGCACAAACAGGGTCTCAATCACATCCCTGGGCAGCCTGTTCCAGTATTGCACCACTCTCATTGTGCAGAACTTCCTCCTGATGTCCAACTCTAAATCTCCCCTGCTCCAGTTTCAACCCATTGCCCCTATAGCTAAAAGCCCTTTTTGAACAGTCCTTCCCCAGCTTTCAAGTGCATCACCTTCAGATGCTGAAACACCACTCTAAGGTCTCTCTGAAGCCTTCTCTTCTCCAGGCTGAACAGCCCCAACTCTTTCATCCTGTCTTCATAACAGCTCTCTGTGGAGAGGGACCTGGGGGTCCTGGTGGCTAACAAGTTAACCATGGCACAGCAATGTGCCCTTGTGGCTAAGAAGCCCAATGGGAGCCTGGGGTGTATTAGGAGTGCATCCAGCAGATCAAGAGAGGTTCTCCTCTCCCTCTAATCTGCCCTGCTGAGACCTCATCTTGAATACTGTGTTCAGTTTTGGGCTCCCCAGTTCAAAAGAGACAGGGATCTGCTGGAGAGGGTCCAGCAGAGGGCTACAAGGATGATGAGGGGACTGGAGGGCATGGCTTGTGAGGAGAGGCTGAGGGACCTGGGGCTGTTTAGTCTGGAGAAGAGAAGACTGAGAGGGGATTTGATAAATGTTTCTAAGTATCTGAGGGCTGGGCAGGAGAGGGGGGACAGGCTCTGCTCACTGCTCCCTGGGATAGGACAAGGAGCAATGGTTGTAAGTTGCAGTAAAAGAGGTTCTGCCTCAAGACAAGGGGGAACTTCTTGACTGTAAGGGTCACAGAGCACTGGCACAGGCTCCCCAGAGAGGTTGTGGGGTCTCCTTCTCTGGAGCCTGTCAAAACCTGTCTGAATGTGTCCCTCTGTGATCTGTGTTGATCTGAGAGTATTGTCCTGCTCTGGCAAGGGTGTTGGACTCGATGATCTCCTTGGGTCCCTTCCGACCCCTAACATGCTGTGATCCTGTGATCCTGGTGGCTGTCCTCTGCATCTGCTCCGCTAGGTCCATGACTCTTTTGTGTTAGGGGCCTCAGAGCTGGACACAATACTCCAGGTAAAGTTTCACCTGAGCAGAGATCTCCACATGAAGGATCACCTTAGGTTGTAGTCCTCTCACTCAATGCATTGCCCCAGGCCCTTTCCCACACACCCCATTCAATCCTGGTGCTGAATACAAAGCTGGCATTTTTACTCCAAGACCTCTACAGAGCACTCCTCACTCTAGCACCTAAAAGATCACTGGTTCAAAAGCCTTAATGACTCCACCTGTGTAAGACCCTGATGATGGAGAGAGGTATAATTATCTCATTTGACTACTGAGGAACTTGTAGAGGTTAGTTAAAAAAAAAAATGCCCATTAATTTTAGGTGCCCACTTTAGGATGTCTAGGAATTAATTTTTTTTAGAGTACTCAGCATAACATAGCTGCAGACACTCAAGGACTTCACTGCAGTTTGAAGTGCTCGATGCTTTTTAGGTGCAGACCCTAATCTAAGTTAAGCACTTTCAAATGGAGGAACATCTGGGTGGATGAAAAGCTCAACATGAGCCTGCAGTGTGCACATGCAGCCCAGACAGCAACCCTGTGCTGGGCTGCAGCAAGAGCAGTGTGGGCAGCAGGGCAAGGGAGGGGATTCTGCCCCTTTACTCTGCTCTCCTCAGACCCCACCTGCAGTACTGTGTGCAGTTCTGGAGCCCCCAGCACAAGAAGGACATGGAACTGCTGGAGCGGGTCCAGAGGAGAGCCACAAAGATGCTCAGAGGGCTGCAGCAGCTCTGCTCTGAGGACAGGCTGAGAGAGTTGGGGCTCTGCAGCCTGGAGAAGAGAAGGCTTTGAGGAGACCTTAGAGTGGCTTTGCAATATCTGAAGGGAGCCTACAGGAAGGCTGGGGAGGGACTATTGACAAGGTCTGGTAATGCCAGGACGAGGGGGAATGGGTTTAAGCTGGAGGAGGGGAGATTTAGACTGGATGTTAGGAGGAAGTTCTTTGCAGTGAGGGTGGTAAGACACTGGCACAGGTTGCCCAGGGAGGTTGTGGATGCTTCCTCCCTGGAGGTGTTTAAGGCCAGGCTGGATGAGGCCTTGAGCAGCCTGCTCTAGTGGGAGGTGTCCCTGCCTATGGCAGGGGGTTGGAGCTGGATGATCCTTGAGGTCCCTTCCAACCTAAACCATTCTATGATTCTATGATTCTATCTAATTACTGGCCAACTGAGAAAGAACATATCCAAGTGGCTGCCCAACTTCACACCAGAATTTGGTGGGGGAACAAAGGGAAGAAGACAGTTTTCAAGTGTTTCTCCAAGCTGCCTTCCCACAAAATCCTTCTCTTCTCATGACATTCTGACAGCAACCACAAAGAAAGCCAAAGCCCTCCAAGTAATACATTATTTCCCACAGGAATCACAGGATCACAGAATGCTAGGGTTTGGAAGGGATCTCCAGAGATCAGTGAGTCCAACCCCACTGCAAAGCAGGACCACTTAGGGCAGGTCACACAAATGTCTCCAGGGATGGGGCCTCAACCACATCCCTGGGAAACCTGTTCCACTATTTAACCACTTTCATTGTGATGGACTTCCTCTGGATATCCAACCTAAATCTCCCTTGCTCCAGTTTCGTACCATTGCCCCTCATCTTAACACTACAAACCCTCCCCAGATTTCCTGTAGGTCTCCTTCAGATATTGAACTGTAGCTCTAAGGTCTCCACAATGCTTCTTGTCTAGTACAGTGATTCCTATCTAAAGGAGCTGACAATAATATCTCAGTAAGAATTAGGATTTTCTCAGACACTCCCAGCAGAAGTTCAAGAAAGGATATCAACTGTGCTGCAAGCTACATCTCATCTTTGTGTGGACCACCATCAGTGCTTGAAAAAGTCAACAACTCATCACAGACAAGACAGCTGGGACAATGAATCATAGAATCATAGAATCAGCCATGCTGGAAGAGACCTCCAAGATCATCCAGTCCAACCTAGCACCCAGCCCTACCAGTCAACCAGACCATGCCACTGAGTGCCTCAGTGAACACCTCCAGGGACGGTGACTCCACCACCTCCCTGGGCAGCCCATTCCAATGCCAATCACTCTCTCTGCCAACAACTTCCTCCTAACATCCAGCCTGTACTTCTCCTGCCACAACTTCAGACTGTGTCCCCTTGTTCTGCTTCTGGTTGTCTGGGAGGAGAGACCAACCCCACCTGGCTACAACCTCCCTTTGGGTAGTTGTAGCCAGCAATGAGGTCTGCCCTGAGCCTCCTCTTCTGCAGGCTGCACACCCCCAGCTCCCTCAGCTTCTCCTCACAGGGCTGTGCTCCAGGCCCCTCACCAGCTTCGTGCCCTTCTCTGGACACGTTCCAGTGCCTAAATATCTCTCTTGATTTGAGGAGCCCAGAACTGGACACAGCACTCAAGGTGTGTCCTGACCAGTGTTGAGCACAGGGGAAGAATAACCTCCCTCACCCTACTGGCCACACTGTTCCTGATGCAATGGTGTGAAACTGGGGCAGGGGAGATTTAGGTTGGACACTGGGAGGAGGTTCTTTGCAGTAAGAGTGGTAAATTACTTGAACAGACTGTTCAGGGATGTGGTCGAGGTCCCATCCCTAGAGACATTCAAGATCAAACTGGATGTGGCCCTATGCAGCCTGCTGAGTGCAGGGGGCTTGGAAAAGCAGACTTTTGAGAGTCCCTTCCAACCCAGTGCAATCTGTGAATCTGTGATTCTGTGATCTTGGAAGCTTTTACTTGAGCACAAGTTACACACAGGCCATTTCTGGAAAATGAATCATCTATAGTTAGCAGCATCAAACACAGGAGAGCTGCCTCCCACAACAATAACACTGTCTACAGCATTTGTCATGTTTCCCAAGATGGGAAATGCCACTGAAAAGATAAACATGACAGCTTGGTAAATAGCCAAAGCGACTCTTACAACTTATGCCTGTGTCAAGTCGTATTTTTGACCTGATTTGCACAGTATGACTGAGAAAAATAAACATTTTAGTTCAGAAGTTTACTGGAATAATGATGAAATGATCCAAAGCAGATCTGCAAGTGACAGTCTGTTAATTTCAAAGTACACTCAACGACAGGAAGCATCTTTTCCAATTAGCCAGCAGTGACTGCGCCGGAGTTTGAGAAGACTGAGGAAATGAACTAGCCTGGCTTTGTCCACCTGGTAATTCCTTGAAAGAAAGAGCCAGAAATGATCTCACACAGCTTTACAGGTGCATGCTTTGGTCGTTGACAAGGGCTTGGCAGCAGGCTGCGTGGCTCTGCCTTGTACCAGGCATACAAGCAATACCAGCGATGCAGCCTGGGAGTTTCAGCTGACTCATAAAAGAATCAGAGGCTTCCCTCCCTCCTAGAATGAATGTATTTGGAATTAAAGTCTTTAGTCTAGCCTAAACCCCAAATATTTCTGAGCATCTCTTACTAACTCTACAGAAAAGGAAGATCGTTCACAGCACTGGAGGAGGAAAAAAGAGTGTTTGTAGCCCAGAGTCAGTTCTATTGCTCTGTGTGTATGTTTGTGTGTCTCTGCACCTGAGTCCGGCCAACCCCAAGCATAAATCCCAGATGAGTGCAAAGTAGGTTGAGAGTAGCCCTGGAGAAGAAAACTTGGGGGTGTTGGTTGCTGAGCAGCTCCCCAGGAGCCAGCAGTGTCCCCATGCAGCCCAGAAGGCAGCTGTGTGCTGGGCTGCAGCCAGAGGAGTGTGGGCAGCAGGGCAAGAGAGGGGATTCTGCCCCTTGACTCTGCTCTGCTGAGACCTCACCTCCAATGCTGCCAGTTCTGGTGTCCCCAGCAGCAGAAGACACAGAGCTGTTGGAGTGAGTCCAGAGGAGGCCACAAAGATGATTCAAGGGCTGGAGCACCTCTGCTATGAGGATAAGCTGAGGGAACTGAGGTTGTTCAGCCTGGGGAAGAGAAGACTTCAGGGGGATCTTAGAGCTGCCTTCCAATCCCACAGGAAGGCTTCAGAGGGACTGTTCTTAAAGGTGTGTAGAGACAGGACAAGGGGGAATGGTTTGAAGCTGAGAGAGAGTAGGTTTGTAGTAGATCTTAGGAAGAAGTTCTTCAGTATGTGGGTGATGAGACTCTGGAACAGGTACATTCTTCAGATGTAAGGGCTGGAGCACCTCTGCTATGAGGATAAGCTGAGGGAACTGAGGTTGTTCAGCCTGGGGAAGAGAAGACTTCAGGGGGATCTTAGAGCTGCCTTCCAATCCCACAGGAAGGCTTCAGAGGGACTGTTCTTAAAGGTGTGTAGAGACAGGACAAGTGGGAATGGCTTGAAGCTGAGGGATAGTAGGTTTATAGTAGATCTTAGGAAGAAGTTCTTCAGTATGTGGGTGATGAGACTCTGGAACAGGTTTCCCAGGGAGATTGTGAGTGCCTTCTTCCTCAAGGTAATAAAGGCAAGATTAGATGAGACCTTTGGCAGCCAAGTCTAGTTGCCCAAGGCAGTGGTGTTGGAGTAGATGATCTGTGAGGTCTCTTCCAGACTAAGCCATTCTGTGATCTATGTACAGACACAGACATGCCTTTTCTCTTACAAATGTATGTCTACACAGGCTATATTGTTATGTCCATGAGTCATTTCAGAAAGAAAAGGAAAGGAGACCTCACCCTTTCTTTTACCAAAGTTGTGATGCTTCTTAAGGAAGGAGTGGGGGAGGGGGGGAGGTAAAAGAAACACAAAACAACACAAACCCACCCCACCAGCACCACAGAAGAAGGGTTAAAATACAACTGAGGGACTAGCCAGTGCACCAGAAAGCAGTGACTCTTTCATGATGTCTGTACGTGTCACAACAGTAATATCTAATTAGGTTAAGTGTTCTGTTTAATAATTCACTGTGTAATGAGATAGAGTAACAGAGAGTAATGGGATTTATCAAAGCCCAAGCCAAGTGCAGTATAAAACATGTTAGATATTTAAAACACATTCAGAGTAACGAGATCAATTGATTCAAAAGCCACTTATGATGTCGTGCTGCTGTGAGCTGCCACATCTTCTGGGTTGTCTGAAGGCAAAGCTGTTTACTTGACCTTTGAAAACTTCTCTGGGTTTTTTTTTTTGTCTTGCTGGTGACTTTCAGGAGGAGATTATCTCCGTGCACAAGGCGGCAGTGCGTAAAAGCAGGGAACTCTGACAGTATGGATCCTTAAGCCTTGCAGAGACAGGAAAGAAAAAGGAGAGAGAGAAAAGGGAGAGGAAATATACCTCCTTCTAAAAGAGCCAAGCCATAATCTCAGAAGTTCATTCTAGCCTTGAGCACACTTGTTTGCATCCCCGATTAAAGGATTTTCAAAGGGAACTGTGATTGTCTTGTCACGCTCGAGCTACATATTAGTTGGCTGAGCTGAGTATCAAATATGGGAAATTAGTTGCCATTAAAAGCTAGCTGCAGGCAGTTCATTTCTCATCAGCCAAGCTGTGTGAGCCTCCTGCTGCGGACAGTGAACATTAGCTTACTAAATACTTTTGCTAATCAGACACCGCTTACTAACAGAGGTGCCTGAATTTAGAGGGGAGGAGTTGGACAGCAGCTACTGAAAACCAGCCTGAGATGAGATTAACAGGCTTTTGCTTTATCAGAAGCTTTAACTTGCCTTTTCTCCAGGCCTCTATTAAATAAAGATAAAGCCCCAAATGCTTCCCTGGTTTTGTTTCTGCTTTCTGAGCCCTTTTTTACACTATTATCTTCAGCCCCTAGAGGAGGGAAATCAAGTCAAGATAACTTTAAAGGTAGACAGAAGGAATTTGCAGTGTTGTGTGGTGCTTGTAGGAACTTGCTGGCTAGGAGGATGGTAACTGCTGGGTTCCTTTTAAGTAACAAATAAATTGCTTTTGACAGAGTCAGGACTGAATCAGCTGTCTGGCCTAGCCACGAATTTCACTCATTCTTAGTAGCCTTTTAATGTCACTGTTGGGTTTAAAACATTAACAGCATTCTTCTTCTCATAGCATGCTCCTCTGAATGTCCTCCTGCTGTTTCCACACACCAAAGTAGCACTATCTGGTTTGTGATGGTTTGGGTGTCCCCCACCCCCCCCACTTTTATAAATCACCCTGACTAGACTCAGTTGGCTCTGGAAATGTGAATGAAGCTTATATTTACAGCTGGCACAATGTACAAGCAGATATTTACAGTATGTACAGATATAGACAGAAATATACAAGGTAAAAGGTAATACAGAAACACAACAGCCCTCCCAGAAACCTGAGTCCCCAGGAGGGGCTCTCAACCACCCCCTCACCTTCCCCCTACCCCTCTCAACCTTACCCCAGTCCTAATGAAGAATGGAGGTTTGGCCAAGAGGGTTAAAAAGCAAGGTGAAGCAGCCAAGCAAAGGGAGGGTGAGGCTAGAAAGCAAGATGGAGTTTCAGCCAGCAGCCACAAACTCCCCAGCAGACAGAAGCTCCCAGTGAAGAGAAGAAGCAAGTGACCTGATCTTTGTTTTGCCTTTCTTCTTTACACATCTCAGCAGGACTGTGAGGGAAGTAGACATCATTGTTTTTCGTTTTACAGCCTATGATCTAGGTCTTCTCACCAAAACATGCTAGCTAGGCTCAAACTAGCTCATGGTTTTACTAGGTTTTCAAGCTTTCTAGACCCTGAGAAGGTTCAGCTAACCTGTAGGTAAATGTGTCTGACCTCAAATGAACCTACAGATTTCCACATCACCAGCAAGGTTTTTGTGGTTGCTATGAACAGCCTCAAAAGTAATGCTAGAAATTAGCCCACTGCGTTAGACAGGGAGATAGAAGGGTAGCAGGAATATCAGTCCTGGAGGCACAGTCATCAGGAGCAACAAGAAGACCAAACTAGAGAAGGTGATGGTAACCAAAAAACCAATCATGCCCCTTATAAGAGAAACTCTCATGCAAAGAAGGGCCACAAAAATGACTAAAGGGCTGGAGCACCTCTGCCGTGAGGATAGGCTGAGGGAGCTGGGGTTGTTCAGCCTGGGGAAGACTCCAGGGGCACCTTAGAGCTGCCTGTAAGTCAGATCAGAGAATCCTAGAATGGCTTAGGTTGGACACAGTGTTCGAGGTAGGGTCTCAGCAGAGCAGAGCCAAGGGGCAGAATCCCCTCTCTTGCCTTGCTGCCCACACTCCTCTTGCTGCAGCCCAGCATACAGCTGCCTTCTGGGCTGCATGAGGGCACTGCTGGCTGATGCTGAGCTTCTCATCAATCAGTGCACCCTCTTTATTCACATCTACTTTCAACCCACATTGCACCCAGCCTGGAGTTGTGCCTAAGGTTGGCCTGATCCAGATTCAGGGCCTTGAAAGGGTTGTCAGCAGAGCTATCTTGAACTGAGCTTTCCTCCAGTCTTACAGTCCTGTCCTCCAGTCCAAGGGGATCTTAGAGCTGCCTACCAATAGCTGAAGGGATCCTACAAGAAGGCTGCAGAGGGACTTTTCATTAGGTTTTAAGATGAGGGGCAGTAGGTTTAGACTGGATCTTAGCAAGAAGTTGTTCAGTCCTAGGGTGATGAGACTCTGGAACAGGTTAGAATCATAGAATCATAGAATCAACCACGTTGGAAGAGACCTCCAAGATCATCCAGTCCAACCTAGCACCCAGCCCTAGCCAGTCAACCAGACCATGGCACTAAGTGCCTCAGCCAGGCTTTTCTTGAACACCCCCAGGGATGGTGACTCCACCACCTCCCTGGGCAGCCCATTCCAATGCAAATCACTCTCTCTGCCAACAACTTCCTCCTAACATCCAGCCTAGACCTCCCCTGGCACAACTTGAGGCTGTGTCCCCTTGTTCTGTTACTGGTTGCCTGGCAGAAGAGACCAACCCCACCTGGCTACAACCTCCCTTCAGGTAGTTGTAAACAGCAATGAGGTCTGTCCTGAGCCTCCTCTTCTCCAGGCTGCACACCCTCAGCTCCCTCAGCCTCTCCTCACAGCCTTTGTGTTCCAGAACCTTCACCATCTTTGTCGCCCTTCTCTGGACATGTTCCAGCACCTCAACATCAGGTTGCCTGAAGTGGCTGTGAATGCTGCCTACCTGGGGGTGTTCATGGCTAGGTTGCATGGGGCCTTGAGCAGCCAAGTTTAATTGAGCGGTACATTGGGCCTTAAAGTAGGTATCTGTGAGGTTCCTTCCAACCTAAGCCATTCTAAGATTCTGTGATTCTGTGAAAGAAGAACTGAACTGCAGAGAAAAAACCTGCCTCCAAAGACAGGGCACCTGTGCAGCAGCTACACATCTCTCATGCTACCTCACCAGCCAAGCTTTCTAGCAACTCCCAAGAACTCCTACTTGGGATTTATTAATGGCAGAGTAAGAAGTTTTTCAAACTGTGAAGAGGAAGAGAATGTCAAGGAACAGTTTTGGATTTCCATCATCACCTCTGCTGCTATCTGTAGAGTTTCCTATGCCTACCTCCAACCTGAAAAAACATGGTTAAGAGTCATCCCCTACGCCTGCACCCTGAGTAATTTCTGGTTTTAAGGTACTCTCATAATTTGACACTTGCACTGAGCAAAACTTGAAGGTAGATCTTCACACATGCTCAAGGTCTGTGCTATTGCTTCGTTTTCGTTTACCTTGAGATAACTCTGTTGTCTGGGGGTTTGGTTTGGTTTGTGGTGGAGTCACCGCCCTACCAAATGGGTCTGCTGCTGTCGCCAGCAGAGCTCTCTTCAGGTCTCCTGGTGTAATGGAGGCAGGAATTAATTTGGCCGAGTCAGGAATTTATAAAAACAGAGTTATTTTATTTTCCCAAAAACCCACCCCCAAAAACTATATACAGAAGATAATTTAGATTTAATTAGCGGGCTCGTTCTTAGTTGGTTGAGAATATCTACACGATAGGATGCCACAGGTAAACTTGACTAACTGGAAGTCAGGAGTTGGAAAAGACTTGAGCTATTAAATACAGCGTTCCCCACTATCAAATCAGGCTGAGCCGTAAGCTACTCACGACAGGGTGCAGCGCTGGCTTGAAAAGAAGGACGATTCAAAGGGCTGTCCCGCGGTCTTCTCAGAGACCTTCAGGGTCATTAAAGAGCGATAAGCAGCACAATAAGGTGCTTAAGGTGAAGTCCTTCAGAGCTTGTCTTCCCAGCCTCAAAGGCTCCCTGTATAGAAGCTATCCAGGCGCGGGGGGAGGAAGGGGGGAAGAACTCCGCGGCGAGGAGTCCACAGCAGGCACACCAAGGCGGGAACACAATCCAAAGCGGGGACGAACTCCACGGCGGGAGCACCCCAAGGCGGGAACCCCCCAATATTTCACCGTATCACACAGTCTCACAGTATCACCAAGGTTGGAAGAGACCTCACAGATCATCAAGT
>WAAF01005864.1:27142-37582 GCA_013400475.1 Tricholaema leucomelas
GGAAGGGTCCCCCTGCTCCCCGCCACGGGACACCCCTCGTGCTGGAAGGGTCCCCCTGCTCCCCCCTTCACGCCTGCAGGGCAGGGCGGGGGGGAACAGGTCTTTTCGCGCCTTTTTCCTCTCCCATTCAAACCACAGAGGGAGAGGAAATTTCTGGGGTACACAGGAGCTCCAGGACACCTGGAGAAGCCATCGCTTCCTTCTGCCCAGCAAAAGCCTGCCCTGGGTGGCGTGAGAGCCTCCAAGGAGCTCAGCACACAGCCAGGGACCAGCATGTGGCTGTGGGAGGTGGTTAGAAGGAAGGTGAGACCCCATCAGCTGGTTTTGTAAGGGGTGAAACCACCACTTACCCTTCTCTTTTTCATTTATTTTTAAACTAAATCAATGCTAAAATGCAAACTATGCACAAAGGTCTCCAAAAGTACCTGGAAGTCTTAAGACTTTGGTGTGGCCTCACTGCTGGGGAAGGTGAAGAAAGGGTCTGATGGTCACAAAG
Organism: Tricholaema leucomelas; assembly: GCA_013400475.1. NCBI lineage: Eukaryota > Metazoa > Chordata > Aves > Piciformes > Lybiidae > Tricholaema lacrymosa > Tricholaema leucomelas. Next base: position 27,639 of record WAAF01005864.1, read on the forward strand.
CTGTTGGGTGGAAGGTTGGACTTGATGATCTCGGAGGTCTTTGCCAACCTGGATGTTTCTGTGATTCTGTGTGATTCTCTGTGCTACAGCAGCCTGTGATGAAAACACTAAAGAAAGAAAATGCTGAGGATGGGCAGGAATGGATCTCTAAACACTGGATGAACCTTGAAACCAAAGGCAGATAAAGGACAGGTGAGGTCCATGACTAAAATACTGCATCTACAAATACCAGTATTTATGGTTAGCACTGGGAACACTCATTCTGAACTTTCTCTAGAGACCAAGAAACAAGAATAGGAAAGAAGAATGCTAACCTGACCCCAAACAATGCCCCATTTGGTGGAATATTCTGTCTCAACAGCAGCTGCAGCGGGTAGTTGGCCCTCACCTCTAATCCTTTCTCTGTAGACCCTGGATTAGAGATGCCAGAAGGTAGATCCATTTGTTATTTCAGCTGTTGGTTCATAATTTCATCCATCTTTTCTTTGAACAATCTGAAGCTGTCTGCCTCTGCAATCTTATCCAGAACTTCCTTCTGTCTGTCTTAAACCAGTCTCCTACTTGTGTAACTGGGTGCCTGTACAACTGATAGATCAAAGAGCTGCTCTAATCTCATCTCCCTTCTCCATCATTTTATACTCACAGAACACCTTCCCCTCTCACCAATCTTTTCCTCTGTAAGTATTTCAGTCTCTCTCCTCATAAGGCAAACACTTCCTTTCCCCAGTGATTCCAGCTGTCTTCCCTGCACCTCCCACTCTGTTTTATAAAGACTCCTTCTCTGGAGCCTTTCAAGGGCTGTCTGGATGTGTTTCTTTGTGATCTGTGTTAGATAGTATTGTCCTACTCTGGCAGGGGGGTTGGACTCAATGATCTGCTTGGGTCCCTTCCAACCCCTAGCCCTGTGAGCCTGTGAGCCTGTGACTCCTTGAAGTTACTGGAACTCAGGGTAGGAGATCTGGTGGTGTACAACAAATTTCAGGTATCCTCACATTTCTACATTTTCTTCAGTTATCCAAACCCTGCAGCTGCCGTTTGTCAACAGGTACAGATAGACACAGCACCCTCTAGAGCTAGCCACGTCCTCTCCAGCTCTCCAAGTGGTCTTAAATTTAACGTACTGGTGGCTTTGGCATCTTCAGGAGGTGCTCTCTACATCAAAAAAGCATCTCAAAGCTAGAACATCTTTAAGGTATGAGATTTTTTAGCACACAGTTTGATTCAGGCTATCCCTCCCCTTGTTTTGCTCAGCAGCTTGTCCTTTCACCAGTGACATAGAATCATAGAATCATAGAATCAAGCAGGTTGGAAGAGAACTCCAAGCTCAGCCAGCCCAACCTAGCACCCAGCCCTAGCCAGTCAACTAGACCATGGCACTAAGTGCCTCATCCAGGCTTTGCTTGAACACCTCCAGGGATGGTGACTCCACCACCTCCCTGGGCAGCCCATTCCAATGCCAATCACTCTCTCTGCCAACAACTTCCTCCTAACATCCAGCCTAGACCTCCCCTGGCACAACTTGAGACTGTGTCCCCTTGTTCTGTTGCTGGTTGCTAGGAGAAGAGACCAACCCCACCTGGCTACAACCTCCTTTCAGGTAGTTGTAGACAGCAATGAGGTCTACACTGAGCCTCCTCTTCTCCAGGCTGCACACCCTCAGCTCACAGTATCACAGTATCATCAGGGTTGGAAGAGACCTCACAGATCATCAAGTCCAACCTCCTTTGAGGTAGTTGTAGACAGCAATGCAGTCACCCCTGAACCTCCTCTTCTCCAGGCTGCACACCCCCAGGTCCCTCAGCCTCTCCTCATAGGGCTGTGTTCCAGGCCTCTCACCAGCTTTCAAATGTGTCCCATTTGTCTGAGTCACGGAGAAGGTTGTTTCACCCCAGTGCAGAGCTGTGCTGGACAAGCTCATTCACAGAACCACAGAACCACAGAATGTCAGGAGCTAGAAGGGACCTCGAAAGCTCATCCAGTCCAACCCCCCTGCCAGAGCAGGATCCCTTACACCAGATCACACAGGAGCACATCCAGGAGGGTTTTCAATATTCATTGAAAGCAACTGAAGAAAACTTCAAGGATACTCTCAAAGCTAAATACCTGCTCAGCAACCACTGTCCTACTCCCAGGCTGGCAGCTCTTCTGTCGCGGCTCTTCAGTACAACACAAAACGTAGCTAAGTTACTCTGACTCACCACTTAACAGCTCTGCATACAATGGTGACTGAGCTTACTAAAAGCTCTAAATTGGTACGGGTCTGATGGAAACTGTCAGGTCTGCAGTCCTTGTTTCTGACAGCATTGTGTGCTTCAAGTTATTGTACCAGCGAGTGCCTCGCTTCCTCACGTAGCAGCTGGCTGTTGGAAAGGCTGTTTTGTTAAAGGCATCTTTACTGTAGGGGCTGCAATGAGAATATGTAGAGTAGAATAGAATCAACCAGGTTGGAAGAGACCTCCAAGATCATCCAATCCAACCTAGCACCCAGCCCTATCCAGTCAAACAGACCATGGCACTAAGTGCCTCATCCAGGCTTTTCCTGAACACCCCCAGGGACAGTGACTCCACCACCTCCCTGGGCAGCCCATTCCAATGCCAATCACTCTCTCTGGTAAGAACTTTCTCCTAACATCCAGCCTAGACCTCCCCTGGCACAGCTTGAGGCTGTGTCCCCTTGTCCTGTTGCTGGTTGCCTGGGAGAAGAGACCAACCCCACCTGGCTACAACCTCCCTTCAGCTAGTTGTAGACAGCAATGAGGTCTGCCCTGAGCCTCCTCCAGGCTGCACAACCCCAGCTCCCTCAGCCTCTCCTCATAAAGATTACAGCTTCTCTGGGTGGACTGATCACATGAGGGAGGGGAAGCAGGTCAATTCAGCTTCCAAACTGGAGGAAGGTGTTTTGTCCTCTGCATATGGTGAATGTAAATTTTATTGAAAGCCCTGAATTAACTGAAGGCTCCTGCTGAAGCTATACAAATAGTGTCGTATGTGCCCTGGAAAGACAGGCTTCATTGTTTGTCTTCTGGTAGCACTCTGTTTTCTGGAGCCTAGAAGACAATTGCTTCCTTGCAAACACAGGCAGATTAAATAAGCCACATTTTGTCCTTTTTGCCATCTGCCCCTTGCTTACTTTATTTTAAGCTGCATGACTAAGCTTTACTATCTGACATGTGAAGGTGGGACATGCTGTTTTTCTGCTCGGCTCCTTGAGGCTTGTAATGAATCCGAAGGAGCAGAACTGATCTGCAGAGGGGTGAGTCAGACAAATCAGCAACTGTACAATAATTACTTGCTGTGCCAAATAGCAGGACTTGGATCGCAACACAACAAATTCTCCTCCAGGAGGTTTCACGGTGGAGGAGAAATATATTGCTTAAAAAAGAAAAGGGTGGAGGAGAAGTGGATTTCTTTCAACAGAGAAAAGATGGTGGGCCTGAGTCTGATCCTAATGCAGCTACATCAGTGAAAGGAAATGAGGGTTACCTACCCAAAACTCTTCTGCAACTAACTCTCAGAGTAGAGGAAAAGGAAGGGAGGGAGATGGGAGATGTACACTTCAGTCCCAGAGTCACTCTTAAAAGCCAGCAACCATCTGGCCAAAGCTTTCCTGCAGGACAGAGCCCCTCACAAGGGAAAATAGGTAAGAGAAAGTCTCAGATACCCAAGCTGCATGGGGAGATGGCAGGGGCAAAGCAAAGCCTTGTGCAGTGTCAGGGATGTGTGCTGCCTTGTGGGAGCTGCTGCACAGCCCCCAGCACTGGGACTGAGAGTGGAGGGCTAAGGGGAGGTGAGTGCTGGGCCTCCCGTCACAGCATGTAGGGCTGCCACCTTGCCAGTGCAGCAATACATTAAAGCCTCTCTCCAGGCTTGAGCCAGCAGGGAGCCTCATTATTCTGCTAGAATAGAGCCACTGGTAGGATTTCAACAGCCTGGCTTTCAGGTGGCCAGGAGTCTGAAACAAAACTGAATGAAATTACTTAGGGAAAAGAAGGGTGAGACAATTTCCCTTTTGTGTAAGACTTCTGTCTCTGTACCTATGCAGGAGTGAAGGAGCTCACACTTATGCCACATCAGGAAACCTCTTGGTTGTGAGAATTTGCTGCCCAGGGAGGTGGTGGAGCTGCCATCCCTGGAGTAGTTCAAGAAAAAGTCTAGATAGGGCACTTAGTGCCATGGTTTACTTGATTGGACAGGGCTGGGTGCTAGGTTGGACTGGATGATCTTGGAGGTCTCTTCCAACCTGGTTGATTCTATGATTCTATGATTATTACTTTGTGGAGGTGTTTGGTGAATTTTCCTCCTTGTTTTAAACTGTTGGAGTAAGGACTATACTTGAGTGGGTTTTGGTTATATCTACAACTCTAGGCACTATATACTTAATTAGGAACCTGATGCCTTTCTTTAACAGTGCAACTACAACAATGGAGAGATCTTCCTGGTGACAGACCCCCAAGAAGTTTGAGATCTCACTGTTCAGTGTAATGAGGTATAGATTCTTAGATTCATAAAATGGTTTGGGTTGGAAGGGACCTTCAAGATCATCTAGTTCCAAGCAACCTGCCATAGACAAGGAAAATTTTCACTAGACCAGGTTGCTGAAGGTCTCATCCAACCTGGCCTTGAACACCTCCAGGAAGGGGACATCCATCAACTTTAACATCTCCAATGCCCTGAGGCAGTGAGTCAGGACCACTGGAGCCCAGGATAAGGGCAGCCTCTGAACCACTGTCCAGTGGTTCCCTGTTTTGCTAGGCTAAAATATTGAAATGAGTATTTTAGAGCAACTTAAAACTAAAGCTTTGTCCTGCAGGGAATGTTGGATTGTTTAAAGACCAAAGCAACCTTTGTTGCATTTGTTGGTCTCTTCTTTAAAGAGCAAACCGGTCACAGGCAACTCTAGTTTTGCATCTTTCCATTCCAGTGGCCAGGACAGCAAAGATCACTCATCTCTGTGTGAGTATCACAGCATGAAATGGATGATCCATTCTCTGGCAGGGAGAGCATTTCTGAGCCTTTGAATGTTCTCCACTCTGTCATCTACGCAGTGGTCTCCAAAGTGCGCACATATATACATCAGCATGATCAGAGAATGGTCTGGGTTGGAAGGCTGCTCCAAAGGTCATCTTACCCAACCTCCTCTGCAGTCAGCAGGGGCATCCTCAACCAGATCAGGCTGCCCAGGGTCTTGTCAAGCCTCACCTTGAATATCTCCAGGGATGAGACCTCAACCACCTCCCTGGGCAGGCTGTTGCTGTTTTCCACTACCTTCACAGTAAAGGACCTGTTCTTAACATCCTAAATTACATTCACATGAATTTTAATTGCACAGTTCAGGTGGTACATTTTGTGTCAAACACACAAGAGGAAGGCTGGAGGATGGAGAGGAGAACTGAGAGTGGTTTGCATCTGGTGGAGGAATTTTTTTCCCTGGAGGAAAAGCAGCCAACAGGCTAAGCATATGTATATAGTCTTCCTAGGTTTCCTCTTTGGTCTTAAGAGGACCAAGTAGCTCATGAGGGTGATTCCATGTTGAAATGGATTGGAATGACCTTGGAGCTGCTGCCTATGACTACAGAGGACCTACAGAGAGGTATGGTCTGTATTTTAGGTGCTTAATAACAGACTAAATGCAGGCCTCTACCAGAGCAGTGATGACAGCTTACTGTGTGAGCAAGAAAATCCTAGCAGAGGAGACAGGTTTTTACCTGTGCCCTGCGTGCTCAGTGAAGACAGAAAGGTACCAGCCCCAGGATAAATTTTGTTCTAGCCACTGTCTGGAATCCTTCACTCTTTGTGTGACCACTGATGCTGGAAACCAGTAACTGTGCTTAATATGTTGGGACATGTTTCCATATGTCTGTTTCAAGACACAGGAGAAGTTGCTCTAGAAATTATGTGCACCATTAAAATGCTGTTACTAAACCCAAGATTGGATTAGGTGATCTTCAGAGGTCTCTTCCAATCTCCATCATTCTGTGAGTCTGTGAAGTTTAGGGATTCTCATACTGTACTATCAGAGGAACACCATCTAGGACACTTCACAGAGAAATTATTCACTACAAAACTACTAAAAAAATCTTAAAGCTTTCTTTATTTTATTACCTTTTTGATACTGGAAGATTTGTATCTTGGGAGGCCAACGTGTGCTGTAATAGCTGCTCTGATGGTGCGTGGGATCTTAGGGCTCTGAGGTTTAACATCTCTACAAAACAACACAGACAAGAGCAATCTGAGAAGACTGCTGTCACACAAGGAACCTGGAATAACAAAACCCAGGCAGAGGTAATGCAGAGTTTCTGCCTTGTTTGAAGTGTTGAAGAAGTGCAGGTCAGAGCTATAAACGAAAAAAAAAAGGGAGGAAGGGAAAGAAACCATTTCTGTCATTCCTTCAGGAGCTGTGGCTACTCTGATGAACTTGGGTAAGCTCTGCAATTTTTCTTTTGTCTGGGCAGATGGGCTCTTACTATGTAGGTCAAAGACCTTTAATATCCAGCAGCAAAACAAGATTCCCGTGAGATTAGCAGTTGTATGGAGATAATGCTTTTACTTTTCCCCTCCCTTTTCCAACCCATGGCAGTCAGTTTTCCCTTTGTAAGCACTAGTGCAAAGATGCTGGACATGGCACAGAGTCTGACAGCCTTGCCTCACACAGAGAAAACCTCACAGATTCCCAGAGTCACAAATTCAGATTGCATTGGGTTGAAAGGGATGCTGAAAGGTCATCTTGGCCAACCCCCCTGCAGTCAGCAGGGATACCTCTAACTACAGCAGGCTGCCCAGGGTCGCAACCACTCTGATCCTGAATGACTTCAGGGACAGGGCTCCAAACACATCCCTGGGCAACCTGTTCCAGTATTTCCCCAGCCTTCCTGTAGGTCCCCTTCAGATACTGAAATGTAGCCCGAAGCTCTCCCTGAAGCCTTCTCTTCTCCAGGTTGAACAAGCCCAATTCCTTCAGCCTGTCTTCATAGAAGAGGTGCTGCAGCCCTCTGAGCATCTTGGTGGCCTCCTCTGGACTTGTTCTAGCAGGTCCATGTCTCTCTTGTGCTGGGAGAGCCAGAGCTGGGCACAGCACTGCAGGTGAGGTCTCACCAGAGCTGAGCAAAGTGGCAGGATCACCTCTCTCAGCCTGCTGGCCAATGCTGTGTTTCATGCAGCCCAGGATGCCATTGGCCATGTCTCTCTCGTGCTGGGAGAGCCAGAGCTGGACACAGCACTGCAGGTGAGGTCNTTTCTGTCATTCCTTCAGGAGCTGTGGCTACTCTGATGAACTTGGGTAAGCTCTGCAATTTTTCTTTTGTCTGGGCAGATGGGCTCTTACTATGTAGGTCAAAGACCTTTAATATCCAGCAGCAAAACAAGATTCCCGTGAGATTAGCAGTTGTATGGAGATAATGCTTTTACTTTTCCCCTCCCTTTTCCAACCCATGGCAGTCAGTTTTCCCTTTGTAAGCACTAGTGCAAAGATGCTGGACATGGCACAGAGTCTGACAGCCTTGCCTCACACAGAGAAAACCTCACAGATTCCCAGAGTCACAAATTCAGATTGCATTGGGTTGAAAGGGATGCTGAAAGGTCATCTTGGCCAACCCCCCTGCAGTCAGCAGGGATACCTCTAACTACAGCAGGCTGCCCAGGGTCGCAACCACTCTGATCCTGAATGACTTCAGGGACAGGGCTCCAAACACATCCCTGGGCAACCTGTTCCAGTATTTCCCCAGCCTTCCTGTAGGTCCCCTTCAGATACTGAAATGTAGCCCGAAGCTCTCCCTGAAGCCTTCTCTTCTCCAGGTTGAACAAGCCCAATTCCTTCAGCCTGTCTTCATAGAAGAGGTGCTGCAGCCCTCTGAGCATCTTGGTGGCCTCCTCTGGACTTGTTCTAGCAGGTCCATGTCTCTCTTGTGCTGGGAGAGCCAGAGCTGGGCACAGCACTGCAGGTGAGGTCTCACCAGAGCTGAGCAAAGTGGCAGGATCACCTCTCTCAGCCTGCTGGCCATGCTGCTTTTCATGCAGCCCAGGATGCTATTGGCCTCCCAGGCTGCAAGTGACCATTGTAATCTCCTTAACCAGGTTTCCAGGTCTCAGATAAACCCTTCCTAAGCTTGCCTGTTGCCATGTTTCACCACTCAGGCTCACACAGAGTCCCCATGTGAGGAGTGCTGAAGCCAGTCATAGTGCAATGTGCATTGTTTTACATGTGAGTTATAGGTGTGCCTTTGTTTTATGCAGCCCTCTCCTAAGACAACTCAGATACGGTGAGAAACTACCCTACTATAACTCTGTAATGTCTGGAAACCACTCTGCTGTCTTATGACACAGCACACCCAGCCTGTGTCTGAAACCCTTCTCTCTGACTGATGCCCCACATTACATCAGCACACAGCTTCAGAAAGAAGTGATCAGAGAATGGCAGAAAATGTCAGATCCCCCCTGGGCAACTCTTGCTGATTTTTGCCTAAAATTCAGGAGTTTCAGAGTTCTAATTCATAACACTTGGGAAATGGAAGTATTTCTTTCTTGTTGTAAGTGCCTGGTTGTGAGCAGTGGAATGACCTGTTTCTACAACAGATAGGAGGTTCTGGTGGCATATTTTGGGTACTCAGCCCCCATGGTAAGGAGACTGCATCTAAGAGAGGAATATTGCCATGGTCTAGTTGATTGGACAGGGCTGGGTGATAGCTTGGACTGGATAATCTTAGAGGTTTCTTCCAACCTGGTTGATTCTGTGATTCTGTGATTATGAATCCTCCCCTGGAGAGGCTGAGGGAGCTGGGATTGTTTAGCCTGGAGAAGAGGAGGCTCAGGGGAGACCTTGTTGCTGTCTACAACTACCTGAGGGGTGGTTGTAGCCAGGAGGAGGTTGCTGTCTTCTCTCAGGCAGCCAGCACCAGAACAAGAGGACACAGCCTCAGGCTGTGCCAGGGGAAATTTAGGCTTGAGGTGAGGAGAAAGTTCTTCCCTGAGAGAGTCATTGGACACTGGAATGGGCTGCCTAGGGAGGTGGTGGAGTCGCCGTCCCTGGAGCTGTTCAAGGCAGGATTGGACGTGGCACTTGGTGCCATGGTCTAGCCTTGAGCTCTGTGGTAAAGGGTTGGACTTGATGATCTGTGAGGTCTCTTCCAACCTTGGTATACTGTGAGGCCTGTGATACACAGAGGTAACAACAACCAGGACTCCTGGGGAAGATCAGGGCATTTCAGCAGCTGAGTTTACCTTCACTTTGCTTTACCACAGACACACTAACACCACTACAAAGTTTGGGAAAGAGAATCCTGTTAGGAACTAACTAATTTGGAGGCTGGTTGCCTTTACAGTCTGGGGTTTAGGATTTAGGAGAGCAGGATAGTGCTTAATGCTCTGCTGAATGAATTTCTGAGCCGGCAGGCGAATGAGCAGAACTCAATCAAAGTCAAGTGAAATTCCTTGGCATCAATAGTGTCATGAATCATGGAATCATAGAATCAGTCAGGGTTGGAAGGGACCACAAGGATCATCTAGTTCAAACACCCCTGCCATGTCCAGGGACACCCTACCATAGACCATCCTGGCCACAGCCTCATCCAGCCTGGCCTTAAACACCTCCAGCCATGGGGCCTCAACCACCTCCCTGGGCAACCCATTCCAGGCTCTCACCACTCTCATGCTGAACAACTTCCTCTTCACATCCAGTTTGAATCTCCCCACCTCCAGCTTTGCTCCATTCCCCCTAGTCCTGGCAGTGCCTGAGAGCCTGTAAAGTCCCTCCCCAGCTTTTTTGTAGGCCCCTTCAGATACTGGAAGGCCACAAGAAGGTCACCTGAGAGCCTCCTCTTCTCTAGACTGAACAGCCCCAACTCTTTCAGTCTGTCCTCACAGCAGAGCTGCTGCAGCCCTCTGAGCATCCTCGTGGCCCTTCTCTGGACACACTCCAGCATCTCCACATCCCTCTTGTAATAGGGGCTCCA
>WAAF01005865.1:5647-16664 GCA_013400475.1 Tricholaema leucomelas
CTGTGCCACACAGCTTGGTGTCATCTGCAAACTTACTGAGGGTGCACTCAATTCCTGTGTCCATATCACTGACAAAGATGTTACAGAGCACTGGTCCCAGCACTGACCCCTGAGGAACACCACTTGGCACCAGTCGCCAGGTGGACATTGTGCCATTGATCACCACTCTCTGCATGCCACCATCCAGCCCATTCCTTATCCAGTGAGTGCTCCACCCATCCAGTCTGTGCTTTTCCAGTTTGGTGACCAGGATGTCATGTGGGACAGAGTTGAATGCCTTACTCAGGTCCAGGTAGACAACATCAGTTGCCCTTCCCCTGTCCATTGTAGCTGTGAGTTCATCATAAAAAGCCACCAAATTTGTCAGGCATGATTTGCCCTTGGTGAAGCCATTGCTGGTTACCACCAGTCACCTCTGCCTGGTCTTGAGCTCAGATGGGGTGGTCGAGACCACCTATGCACGGTGCCATGTTTTGGGCACGGCATCAATGCAAAGTGAGATGGAAGAACAGCATTTGGAGGAAGTTAAATTGTTGTTGTTTGGAGGCCTGTTTCAGTTTGGATTGTTTAGTTCTCCATTTATTTGCAATCCTTTTGAATGAAAATTAAATTACAACCTATCAAGCTCTATTTTTTATGTTTTATCACTAACTAAAAGTGTGAGAAAGCTTAGCAGTGTGTGCTAATTGCTTTTTGCTTCCCAGACCTGTGTTTCCTTTTAGCATCATGTGGCATGAATTACCATTCAAAGAAAAAAATGAGGTTTTTCTGGGGCCTGATTTACCTTTGCCATTAGAAGCTGTGTCATGTGGCTAAAAGATTAGCCCAGAGAACATATATTCCATCTTCATCTTCATTAGGACAGTGAGAAGGTTCAGTAATTTCCATTTCCTATTCATAGGGAATGGAAACTCTATAGGGGCGATTAGGAAGGAATTCTTATTCTGAGCCTCTGACTTTTTATCACTGATCAGTGGTAAGTTTGAAGTTCATAGAATGGCCCAGGATGGAAGAAACCTCAGAGATCATCTAACCCAATCTCCTGCCATGGGCAGGGACACCTCTCACCTAGCCCAGCTCAAGGACACATCCAACCTGTCCTTCAACATCTCCAGACAGGGGCACCCACAGCCTCTCTGCACAACCCATTCCAGAGTCTTGACACCCTCCTAGTGAGGAATTGCTTCCTCAGATCCAATCCAAACCTCTTCTCCTTCAATTTCAATCCATTTCCCCTTGTCCTGTCCCTGCACACTCTTGTAATCCCTCTGCAGCCTTCCTGGAGGATCCCTTCAGGCACTGGCAGGCAGCTCTAAGGTCCCCACAGAGTCTTCTCTTCTCCAGGCTGAACAATCCCAGTTCCCTCAGCCTGTCCTCCTAGCAGAGGTGTTCCAGCGCCTGCATCATCTTTGTGACCTCCTCTGGACTTGTTCCAACCGATCTGTGTCCCTCTCACGCTGGAGACACCAGACCTGGATGCAGTATTCCAGGTGGGGTCTCAGCAGAGCAGAGCAAAGCAAAGGGGCAGAATCCCCTCTCCTGCCTGCTGCCCACACTCCTCCTGCTACATCTCAGGATATGTTTGGCCTTCTGGGCTGCATGAGGGCACTGCTGGCTAATGGGGAGCTTCTCATCCATCAACACCCCCAGATCCTTCTCTTCAGGGGTGCTCTCAACCCACTCTATACCAGATTTAGATTTGTGCCTGGGAGTGACCTGACCCAGGTGCATTATTTGTTGTTTCAAATAGTTGTTGGAGAATACAGACAATGTTTGATGCAATTTGTGTAATCTGGTAGCTGTTGATGGTGTTGCCAATTTGTCCTTCAGCAGGAGTTGCAGTGTGATATATGATCTCATTCTTGACCTGGTTTTGGAAAGGCACATGGAGCATTTTTGGTTCTCATTGTTAGATATTGATGATTTTTGGTTCTCATTGTTAAATATTGAAGACAGGATGCTTTGGTTGGATGGTTTTGTTGGTTTTATCCTAATGTAAATAGAAATCTGCGTTAACACACACATAATCTCATGAAATTTCTAACTAGATTACACCAACTTTCCCCTTTGCTAAGCAGGCCTAGAAACACAGTGGTTTGTATGGAACTCATGTTCCCAAAAGAAAGCTTTGTTTCCACTCTGAGGCCTGAGCAGGCAGTCCACACAGTGCTTTGGAAGTGTTAGGTAATGTCATACGTATTAGAAAATCATTGCAAACAGAGTGAATTTTTGTTGGTTTGTGATGATACACTGATTTTTGTTATTGCTTTGTGTTTTTGTTAGGTGTTAGCTTAAATTCCTGTCTGCAGGCTCCGGGTGTACATACTGAGCACAGTGTTAGAGCATGCATGTGTGTGCCTGGACTGCAAAGGAGAACGGCACGTTATTGTGGTTGGTGTCTACATGGTTCAGAAATTGTATTGCAACTGTCTGGGTGGATTTCCTGCTAACAGAGGACATGAGTTGATAACCATGAGCAACCTGTGCTGCAGAGTGTCCTTGAGCCCATCCTGGAGTTAGGAACTAAGATGGTGAAGCATAGTCCCACATGCAGCTGCAGGAGGCAGGGTCTGCTGGCCACAGGAGGCTGACCCTACAAGTTGTTTATCTAAGTTTAACCTATCTGTACCTCACACATAACCTTAAGCCTATCTGTGCCTTCCACATCTTAGCTAGCTGTGCACGCCTCTGCCAAGCTGGCATATGAGTCGCTGTATCACCGCACTAAAGGAGATTATTGGAGAACAATGAGATAACCATATTGGTGTCACAGATGTTACTCTGGGGTGCAACGCCGGCACAACTGCTCTATTAGAAGACTACTGCAGTGTCAGATTTAGTCAGAACTGGTGGCACTAGAGTTCTTGCAACCTTATCTCAGTACCATAATGCTATTCTGTAGCGAACACCCCAAAACCACAACTTTATCACACCAACGCCGTGTAGAAAACAGAGCAAAAAGAGCTCAACATTTCAAATTAGCAACATGTATAGGTTTTATGTATAAAGAGAGATATTATTTGGTTGCTGTTTGTGCTAGTTTGAAGCAAGCTAGAATGTTTTGGTGAGAAGGACTAGATCATAGGCTGAGAAATGAAAACAATGGTGATGTCTACTTCCCTCATAGGCTCACTGAAATGTATAAAAATAAAAGTCAAAACATAGATAAAGTCACTTCGCTTCACCTGCTGGGGAGCTCCAGGCTACTGACTGAACTGCATCTTACTCTCTAACCTCACCCTCCATTTTCTTTGGCTGATCCGCCTTTACTTCTTAACCCCCCTGGCTGAACCTCCATTCTTCCTTGGGACTGGGGTAAAGTTGAGNGGTGGGGGGCAGGGTACACCCAAACCACCACATTTGGTTTAGTTTTGTAATTTTGAAAGTTAATTTACAATCCTGAGCATTCTGTACTTTGTCAAACCAAACCCTCGATGCCTCTCGCCACCCTGGATATGAAGAATGTACAGACTGGTGGTAGATAGTTGTGCAAACTTGCTCTGTCTTCAATGCCCTTGGAAGCAAAGCTCTAATTTTACACACTCTTCAGTAAATTTGTCTCATTTCATATCTTCCATTTTCTGCTTATGAAAGATATATATGGGTACCAAGTTCATTCATTATATAGAGCTGGTCATTTCCTGGGCAGGACTGGTATAGGGGAAATTATGTGGTTGTCAGCTTCTGTATTTACCCCTATGTGCTGTACATTTAGAATCATAGAAGGATCTGGGCTGGAAGGGACCTCCAAAGGTCATCCAGTCCAACCCCTTCTGCAGTCAGCAGGGACATCCTCAACTAGATTGGGCTGCCCACAGCCCTGTCCAACCTCACTTTGAATATCCCCATGGATGGAGTCCAAACCACCTCCTTGGGCAACCTATTTTTAGGCTATACCCAGTGTCTAAAATCCAGCATTTCCTTGTTGCAGAGCCCCTGATTTAGCTTGCTGCGAGAACGTGGTCAAGGCCCTCACAGATCAGTGTGATCAAAGGCAAGGCCACATGGACTCCAGATGATTCAATGTGAATTATGCCAGAGACCTTTATTGATCATTTTGTCTCTCAATAAACACCCTCAGGGCCACAAGGCACACGCCTACACATTAGCATAATTAGTCAAGGACAACCCACTCCATCAGCATAAGCCACGCCTTGTTTTTCTCATTAACGAGGTGTCTGTTATCTGTCCCTTCTGAGATAAGGTAGCCAGCAGCTGCTGGGAACCAAGGTCAGCATCCACCTGTTGTTATCCTTCTTCACTGCGTTCCTGCATCCTTCTTCACTTTGCATTCCCACATTTCCTGTCTTGGTAACTTCTTCGACTGCAGTGGTTTCTGATGAAACCTTTTGTTTCACCAAGGAACAAGATAGAGATTTGCTTGATATAAAGACTGGCACTAAGGGAAGTTGGGTTTGTCCAGAATAAAGAGTCTTCTTTTTGTCTTCTCTCCAACTTTGTGAGTGAAGCCTGTACCTGATTTCTTTTATCTTCATCTACTATGCCTGCAGGCATATTTCTCTGCTTTGATTCCTTCCTTCTCTCTCTGTTTCCTTTTTCCTGGCACTCTGGATCCTGTAGGCCTGTCCTCTGGATTTCCCCTCAACTGCCTATCTCTAAACCAAATACTTTTTCATTTTCCATGTTGTGTGAGCATCTGCAGAGTAAGAGGGTAATTGGAGGTTAGGGAGAGTGTTGGCAGCACATTAAGAACTGCAGCAGAAGCTCTGGACATCTGTTGGGAGGAGTGAGCGCCAGGGAGGTGTTCCTCAACAGCCTGCAGCATCGTAGGCACGTTTGGGATGTGCTGTGCCTGCAGAGTTTGCTTTGCATGTGGAGAGAGGCCGAAGTCCAACCTGGGTTCCATGAAGGCTTTTCAGGGCTTTGCAATTTGCCCAGGTCTGGATCTTACAGAATCATAGAATGGTTTAGGTTGGAAGGGACCTCAAGGATCATCCAGTTCCAACCCTCTGCCATAGGCAGGGACACCTCCCACTAGAGCAGGCTGCTCAAGGCCTCATCCAGCCTGGCCTTAAACGCCTCCAGGGAGGAAGCATCCACAACCTCCCTGGGCAACCTGTGCCAGTGTCTCACCACCCTCACTGCAAACAACTTCTTCCTAACATTCACTTTCAATCTCCCCTCTGCCACTTCAAGCCCATTACCCCTTGTCTTGTCATTACAAGACCTTGTCAGTAGTCCCACTCCAGACCTCCTGTAGGCCCCTTCAGGTACTGGAAGGCCACTCCAAAGTGTCCTCAAAGACTTCTCTTCTCCAGGCTGCAGAGTCCCAACTCTCTCAGCCTGTCCCCAGAGCAGAGCTGCTGCAGCCCTCTGAGCATTTTGGTGGCCTCCTCTGGACTGGCTCCAGCAGTTCCATGTCCTTCTTGTGCTGGGGGCTCCAGAACTGCACCCAGGACTGCAGGTGGGGTCTGAGGAGAGCAGAGCCAAGGGGCAGAATCCCCTCCCTTGCCCTGCTGCCCACACTGCTCTTGCTGCAGCCCAGCACAGGGTTGCTGTCTGGGCTGCACTCACACTGCAGGCTCCTGTGGAGCTTTTCGTTAGCCCAGACCCCCAGGGCCTGTTCCTCAGGGCTGCTCTCAGCCATTCCCCACCCAGCCTGGAGCTGTGCTTGGGATTGCACCTACCCAGGTGCAGGACCTTACATTTGGCCTTGTTGAATGTCATGAGGATGGCCTGGGCACAGCTCTGCAGCCTGTCCAGGTCCCTCTGGACGGGTCCCTGCCCTCTGGCAAGTTGACTGTGCCACACAGCTTGGTGCCACCTGCAGGCTTGCTGAGGGTGCACTGATTCCTCTGCCCATGGCACTGACAAAGATGTCAAACAGCACTGGTGCCAGCATCTTCTCTGTAAGAAGGAGAAAGGACATATCTAAGAGACTGAGAGAGGGAGTCCAAGGAACTACAATTTGAATATAATTAAATTGATTTGGGATCTGTATCTTAGAATATTTTGCTTTGATGCCATTTTCAAACTTAGCTGACCTATTTGAAATTCAAATTTGTTAGAAGCCAGGTTGAGGTACGCAAAATGCCAGTCCAGACAGCGGGAAGTTTACTGAGCAGTAAGTGCTTCAAAAAGCTTTTATCCAGGGAAATGTTCACTGAGCAGAACAAGGCCTAGAACTGAACTATCAGCTCAGCCTTCACTCTTTATTTCCTGGACATTAGTATGCATTACTAAAAAGGATTTTTCCAAGGATTAAAAAGCCTACATTAAAACCACAATTGCTGTTCAGTTGCAGTAATTCCAAAGGAGAGCAGTAAAAAAAGTGCGTCTCAGTTTATTTCCTCATATGATCAAGCTCTTTAGGGTATCCCTATGCAAGATTAAGTGGCTTACACAGTCTTTTTCACAGATATGCATTTGGAGAGTGGCTGGGGCTGGAGTCTGCTCTTTTCCAGTCTCTTAAAGGAATGTGTATGATCTGAGATGTGTGGCTCTCCCTGTACTTCAGAGGCAAGTCTAGAATGGTTTGAGACCACAAGCATTCCTGTGAATCATAGAATCAGCCAGGTTGGAAGAGACCTCCAAGCTCATCCAGTCCAACCTAGCACTCAGCCCTGGCCAATCAACCAGACCATGGCACTAAGTGCCCCATCCAGGCTTTGCTTAAAACATCTCCAGGGACAGTGACTCCACCACCTCCCTGGGCAGCCCATTCCAGTGCCCATTCCAGTCACTCTCTCTGCCAACAACTTCCTCCTAACATCCAGCCTAGACCTCTCCTGGCACAACTTGAGACTGTGTCCCCTTCTTCTGTTGCTGCTTGCCTGGCAGAAGAGCCCAACCCCACCTGGCTACAGCCTCCCTTTAGGTAGTTGTAGACAGCAATGAGGTCTGCTCCGAGCGTCCTCTTCTGCAGGCTGCACACCCCCAGCTCCCTCAGTCTCTTATCATAGGGCTTGCATCCCAACCTACCACTTTGTTCTGACTCAGATCATGCTTTACTAAGCTCTGGGGAACTTAATGGGAGATAGGTGTGCTCATGATGCCCCCAGGTTAGACCGTAATACAGATGTCAGTCTGTACAGAAGGGTACTTCAGTGCTTCACACTTCCACGAGGATGTTAGTGTGTATGGATGTACTCAGCCTGACAGATGTTTGGGAAAGCTAATGATAACTAGGGAAAGCAGAGATTGTTTAGTAGTAGAAGAATCAGTTCTTTAAGTCTGGAGGCCATTCCCTTTTGGTACTTGACGTGGAACATTGCTGTGGACATGCAGGTATCGGTGATAATGGCAATTTAATGGCTTGCTTTGACCCTTCCTGATTTATGTCAGCAATACTCTAATCAGTCAAAGGAAAACGTTGAGCATGAGAAAGAGAGGTCACCATATAAAAGCCAGACATTGAAGGTTGAATAGTGAGGCATTATTTTCTACTTCACATATGCAACAAGAGTCTTAAAGACCACCACCTCAAAAAGAGGTGAACCATTTCCTGGTAGAGCAGTAGATCCTTTTGGCCAAACAAGGTGAAGAACCCCTCTGCTGCATCCCAGGAAAGTCCATAGCAGAGCACCAGAGTTGCCAGTCAAGAGCTGAGTTTGTTCTAAGGAGAAGAAAAATGCACATTTAGCCCTGCTAATTCCAGCACTGTATGAAATTCGAAGGGATCCTTCTAGCTGTACTGCCACAACATATTTGCTTCTTTTTCCTGCTAATTAGGGCATTTCAGATTCTCTACCTAGGCACTTACAGTTAGATCAGTAAAGAGCACAGCTCATTATTAATCTTGATGAGGATGTAAAAACTAAATCAAAGCACTTTGATTCAAACCTGTTGACTTTCACATATGCAATCTAATCATTAAAGAAAAGCTTACTCTGATTTAGCCTTGTCTGTGATTGTAAACAGTTTATCTGAGCTCATGGAGCTCATTCAGCAGAAGCAGCTGAGAATGAGCTTTTTTTGGCTCTTAAATGGTCAATTAAACCCAGACATTTACTCCAGCCAGCTTCTCTGTTTATGGAGTGCTCACTGTAACCACAGTATGATCATTTCTTACTTCAGATAGAATTGACAAGCTGTGGTGAAGTAGTAAATTTCATGTTCAGATCCATGCCCCTGTGTGGCACTGATTTTTTTCTGTTCCTCTTTTTGCAGCCTAATCCAAACATCTTTCCAAGAGCAAGCTGTGGGAACGTTACCTGCGTTATAGAATCGTAGAATGGTTTAGGTTGGAAGGGACCTCAAGGATCATCCAGCTCCAACCTCTTCCCATGGGCAGGGACACCTCCCACTAGAACAGGTTGCTCAAGGCCTCATCCAACCTGGCCTTGAACACCTCCAGGGAGGTAGTGGAGCACAGAAACACAGAATGTGATCTATGATCCACAGGTGCTCCACAACCTCCCTGGGCAACCTGTGCCAGTGTCTCACCACCCTCACCACAAAGAACTTCTTCCTAACATCCAGTTTAAATCCCCCCTCTGCCACTTTAAACCCATTACCCCTCGTCATTACTAGACCTTGTCAATAGTCAACAGCCCTCCTCTAGCCCCCTTCAGATACTGGAAGGCCACTCCAAGGTGTCCTCCAAGACTTCTCCAGGCTGCAGAGACTCAACTCTCTCAGCCTGTCCTCAGAGCAGAGCTGCTGCAGCCCTCTGAGCATCTTGGTGGCCTCCTCTGGACTGGCTCAAACAGTTCTATGTGCTTCTTGTGTTGGGGGCTCCAGAACTGCACCCAGGACTGCAGGTGGGGTCTGAGGAGAGCAGAGCCAAGGGGCAGAATCCCCTCCCTTGCCCTGCTGGCCACAGCAGGCACATTGCAGCTTATCTCCACAGACCTTCCAGATGCAGAGAGTCCTTGTTGCAGGTTGTGGGTGGGAGTTTGTTCTCCTTTAAGATTTTTTTTTTCCAAATAAATACATCTTTTACTCTTATCAGACTGTGTAATTGCTGTGACTTCCCATACTTCAGCCACATTATTCTGCTTGCAGCAAGTGAGGATGGATACCAGTCACAGCCAATAATTAGAGCAAAACAAGGCAGCAAGCAATTTGTCTTTGCTGTATTGTATGGAGACTGGATTCACAGAATACACCTGGATATAGTGAGCAGAAAAATATAAGACATAAATAGAATGAAAAATGCTCCTAGAGACCTCTCTCCACCACTGAATATGCAGAGTCACATGTGAGAGAGGGTCTGTGCTAAAGAGAAAGGCACAGCTGTTGAAACTCCTCTCAACTGTATGTGGCTTTAAATGTAATTTTCTGCCCAGCAGCAGTGTACAGAATTTGGTGCAGGTACTGCTTAAACATATTCAAATAGCAACCTGAAAGAGATGTGTCTCATAGATCAAACCTGGCTTTTGTTTGTCCTCCTAGTATTAGTGTAGAACTTTGTGAACATAAGCCATCAACACTGGCTGCTGTAGAGAGGCAGGGATTGTGCTGTTCACAGGCTCACAGGATGTTAGGGGTTGGAAGGTACCCAAAGAGATCACCAAGTACAGCCCCCCCTGCCAGAGCAGGGCCATACAGTCTAGCTCAGGTCACACAGAAACACATCCAGACAGGCCGTGAAAGTATTCAGAGAAGGAGACTCCACAACCTCTCTGGGCAGCCTGTGCCAGTGCTCTGGGACCCTTACAGGAAAGAAGTTCCCCCTTGCGTTGAGCTGGAACCTCCTGTGCTGCAGCTTACACCCATTGCTGCTTGTCCTATCCCAGGGAGCAGTGAGCAGAGCCTGTCCCCCACTCCTGGCAGCCCTCGGATATTTACAGACATTTATTAAATCCCCTCTCAGTGTTCTCTTCGCCAGACTAAATTGCCCCAGGTCCCTCAGCCTCTCCTCATCAGGCAGTGCTCCAGTCCCCTCATCATCCTTGTAGTGCAAACTAATCATCCTGGACTCTCTCCAGCATATCTGTCCCTCTTAAACTGGGGAGCCCAAACTAATCATCCTAGTCCTCCAGTCCCATAATCATCCTGGACTCTCTCCAGCATATCTCTGTCCCTCTTAAACTGGGGAGCCCAAACTAATCATGTAGTCCTCCAGTCCATAATCATCCTGGACTCCCTCCAGCATATCTGTCCCTCTTAAACTGGGGAGCCCAAACTAATCATGTAGTCCTCCAGTCCCATAATCATCCTGGACTCCCTCCAGCAGATCTCTGTCCCTCTTCAACTGGGGAGCCCAAACTGAACGCTGCTGGGTTTGTTTCTTCCTGTTTTGTAGTTGTGTTTTAATAGGATAAATAAAACTCAAATCACCTGGTGAGCTGTGTTGGCTTGTACTTTCTGAGGAGAGCTCTGCAAGTGTGTAAGTGAAGGTGCTTTGCCTGTAGCTGTTAAATTACAAGCATTAAGCTTAATCACTTGCTCTTTCCAGCCATTTGCAATCATATGCTTAATACCTGTGCCTTCTTCGTGCGTGCTGGGGAAAGATTACTTTCTCTCATGTATATAATTATATTTAAATGATATAGTAGTTATGACACAAATCAGGAGAGCAGCAACTTGTTTGGAGGAACTATAAAGATGGGGGAGGTAGTCCACCAGGGCACCTGAATTAGTCATTAGCCAACTTTCCCAGTGAGGGCTGTGTAAATAGCGAGACGGCAGAAGATGTGTGGCAGCAAGCAAAATCCAGCCAGCAGTGTCACTCAGAGCAGCCTTGAAACACATAGTTTACAGTCTCATGGCTCTTGTTGACTTCTCAGCCAAATCTTCTTCCTCTTGGCTGAGAGTTTTCCCTTAGCAGTGAATTAGTAAGCTGGATTGATGCATGCTTGTTGAGGTTTTTGTTTTGTTTCTCTGCGAATGAAAATGGTTTCATAGCATTTGTTGTGATACTAAAAAAAAAAAAAAAGAGAAAGCATAACTACTGAAAATGAACTTCTGGGCTCCTGGCACAGCTGGCAGCCCATGGCTTGGACAGATTCATTCTACTACAGGTCAAGAACTGGCTGGAGGGCTGGGCCCAGACAGTGGTGGTGAATGGTGCCACATCCAGTTGGCAGCTGTCACTGGTGGTGTGCCCCAG
>WAAF01005865.1:34830-54689 GCA_013400475.1 Tricholaema leucomelas
CCCTTCCCCCTCCCTTCCCCCTCCCTTCCCCCTCACCTGGCTGGAAGTTAAGGCATGACTCTCTGTTCACAGCATGGCGCAGCTGACAAGCGTATGTACACAATCTAGACAGGTATTTACAGCTATATACCATTATATACAAGTCAAAAGTTATACAGAAACACAAAACCCCTCCTGAACAGCAGAACTGCCCGGGAGGGCTTCCAAACCAACTCCCCTCTTCCAAATCACCTCTCCTCCCTTATTTCAGAAAATCCCTTACCTGTGGAAGTGAGATTTGCCAGATAAGGAGTTAGAAGCAGAACATTTACTTGGGGTTAAACAGGTCTAGGCAGAGGAATTAATGAAGCAAGCAGCAGCCAGAGACTGACTGACTTCTATTTCTTGGTTTTTATGTCTCTCAGCAGAACAAATGAGTGATGTAGACATCACTATTGTTTTCCTTTCACAGACAGTGGTCTAATTTCTCTCAGTAAAATATTCCAATTAGCCTCAAACCAGGACAGCACCCTTTGAAAGTTATGATGCTACAAGGAGCATTCAATTTCTTATTCTGCCTGGGTTGGTATCTTTTCAGTGCTTAGTCTCTGCTACCTACACTCTAAAAATCTCCCAGGAAGGGGGAGATGTAGTTGGTGCATCTGCTCTGTGATGTCCTTTGCTCATGGCTTTAGATCTTTATCAGAATCTAAAAATGAGACATTTTCCCCAGCCTGGCATTAGTTGATTTGATAAGCAACTTTCTGCCTCTTGCAGAAATAGCTTTTCCTCAGGGCTGTTCTCAGCTATTCCCCACACAGCCTGGAACTATACTTGGGATTGTGTTGACCCAGGTGCAGGACCTTACACTTGGCCTTGTTGAATGTTGTGAGGTTGTCCTGGGCACACCTCTGCAGCCTGTCCAAGTCCCTCTGGATGGATCCTTGCTCTCTAGCAAGTTGACTGTGCCACACAGCTTGGTACCATCTGCACACTTGTTGAGGGTGCACAGATTGCTCTGTCCATGGCACTGGCAAAGATGTTAAACAGCACTGGTGCCAGCACTGACCCTTGAGGGAGCCACTTGGCACTGTCTCCAGTGACTGGTCATATTTAGTGCCTTGGATGCTCTGTGGATGCCCTGTAGAAGGTAAATAGGGAGCTAACATGGGGCCAAAGGTAGTGTCAAAGCTGGGAAGTGTAATGTATGTGACAGTGATCTTCATGAATCTTCTACAGTCTTACTTCTTATTCTTACTTTCTAGAAGCAGGGAACAATAATACCTAAGAGCTCACACAAAACTGAGCTCACTGGACTGAAAATGCAGATGATAGTTACAAGTGAGGATGTATGGTTTGCAACTGCCAATCTGGCAGGGCAATAAAGGAAATAAGGGAAGGTCATACTTTCTGTCACTTCTGTGGACTTCCAAGTATTTAGCTTAAAATTAAACTGCATTTAGAGTATTTGTAGTGCCAACACCTGATGATTTGAAGAGTCAGTGCAGGCAAATTACCTGCTTCTCTGGCTGATTGTTTTATTTAATGATTTATGCTTTCTGTATTGTCATTAATGTTACACCTGTCATGCAGTGTTAGGAGAAATGCTCCTCCTGCTTTCCCTATGGTAGTTGTGAATCTCATTGGGGTTGCTGTTCCTTTTGTCCCCATCACATAAGCTGAGAGCTTTGCTCTTTCTGTTAACTGTGTGAGGACTCTGTGTGTGCACACAGAGGAGAAAACAGAGTATGAATCCCCCCCTTAAGCTCTTCCAGAAGAGAACAGAAAATACACAAATATAGAAAGTATTAAATCTGTGAATCAGTAGTCTGACCTGATTTGGCATACACTAATACTGATGGTTTCTGAAGTAAGCATCAAAAAAGGAGTGAAGGAGGTCAGCCTTGAGTGCTGTGTCCAGTTCTGGGCTCCTCAATTCAAGAGAGATGTTGAGGCACTGGAAAACAAGGGCAGCAAGGCTGGGGAGAGGACTAGAGCACGGCCCTGTGAGGAGAGGCTGAGGGAGCTGGGGGTGTGCAGCCTGCAGCAGAGGAGGCTCAGGGCAGAGCTCATTGCTGTCTACAACTAGCTGAAGGGAGGCTGTAGCCAGGTGGGGTTGGTCTCTTCTGCCAGGCAACCAGCAACAGCAGAAGGGGACACAGTCTCAAGCTGTGGCAGGGGAGGTCTAGGCTGGATGTTAGGAGGAAGTTGTTGGCAGAGAGAGTGATTGGCATTGGAATGGGCTGCCCAGGGAGGTGGTGGAGTTGCTGTCCCTGGAGGTGTTGAAGCAAAGCCTGGATGAGACATTCAGTGCCATGGTCTAGATGACTGGATAGGGCTGGGTGCTAGGTTGGACTCTACGATCTTGGAAGTCTCTTCCAACCTGGTTGATTCAATGATTCTATGGTCTGGTTGATTGGACAAGGCTGGGTGGTAGGTTGGACTGGATGAGGTTGGAAGTCTCTTCCAACCTGCTTGATTCTATGATTCTGTGGTTATCATTCAATTCAAAAGAAGGTTGAGAAACCAAGTAAAGATTTTGCTTCTTAATGCTGAGAATAATTGCACTACAAAACTGGTTTTAGTTGTTTTTTTGGGGGGAAAGGCATTGCAAGCATTTGTTTTTAAAATATTAAATGCCTTTCTGTTTCTTGACAGGAGCTGTTGAAATGTGATGTTTGATGTGGCACATTTGAAACATGCTAACTTTGGGGAATAAAAAAGGAAATGCTCCAGTTCCAAAATTTAGTCCCTTCAAGTGACCATTTCTGTTGGAAACATGAATGTCTTTAGCTATATCATATTGCCATGCTGGGTGTGATGCCATATGGCTCAGTGGTTATATAAAGTTCTTCTTAATGGTGCTCTGTAAATGAGTATTGCTTTTATATATCATCAATATTCTTTTCTTGGGCACATTGGACTTTGTGGATAGCTACAAATACAGCAGGCAGATCATTCTGCAGTGTAAGGTGACACTACCCCTTTGCGCTCCCCTTACTTACACCATTACACGTTACCCCTTTGAATTCAGTCAAGCTGGCACCACTTTATGACCTGAAAGTCTATCCACACAGAACTGAGGTACTGAAATATTTTCCCTATTAGAGACAACAGAGATTTTTGTTTCTAAGCTTTTTTGTGTCTGCTTGAATTTCACCTAAGCAGTTCATCTAAGTGTGGGAGCTTCACTTTTGCCTCTTCCTTTTAATCATGCACATAGCTCCCACCCCCCAAAAAATACTTCTATATCGACATGCACCTTCCATTTTTCACCCCCTTTTACACTCTTTGTGCAGTACTAACATCTGACAAGTTCTGAAAAGCATTGCAATGGTGTTAGCTTAGGAAGCATGAACAGTCTTTAAAGGATGGAGCAGAAACTTGAAGAGAAATCTCTCTTCTGAAAACATTGCAAACACTTTTGAGTTCTCTGGAATTGCTGTTTCTTTGTAGATGATAGGAAAAAGAAGATGCTATTAAAAGAAAAGTTGGTGTGATTATGCCAGTATAACTTACAGAGGAGTGTCAGGGCTGGAAGGGACCACAAGGATCATCTTGTTCCAACCCCTCTGCCATGGGCAGGAACACAACACACTAGATCAGCTTGCCCAGAGTCACATCCAGCCTGGCTGTAAAACCTTCCAGGGATGAGGCTTCCACCACCTCCCTGGACAACCTGTGCCAGTCTATCACCACCCTCAAGGGGAAGAACTTCTTCCTAATGTCTAGTCTCAGTCTGCCCCCCTCTAGCTTGGATCCATTCCCCCAGTCCTATCACTACTATTCACTAAGAAGTCCCTCCCCAGCTTTCTCGTAGCCTCCTTCAGATACTGGAAGGCCACAAATAAGGTCTCCTGGAAGCCTCCTCTTCTCCAGACTGAACAACCCCAACTCTCTCAGCCTGTCCCCATAGCAGAGAAGCTCCATCCTCATGACCCTTCTCTGTACATGCTCCAGCACCTCCAGATCTTTCCTGTAATAGAGGCTCCAGAATTGGACTCAGAGCTCCAGGTGGAGTCTCAGCAGAGTGGTGCAGAGGGGCAGAATCCCCTCCCTCACCCTGCTGCCACACTGCTTTTGCTGCAGCACAGGTGCTGGTTGCCCNTATTCACTAAGAAGTCCCTCCCCAGCTTTCTCGTAGCCTCCTTCAGATACTGGAAGGCCACAAATAAGGTCTCCTGGAAGCCTCCTCTTCTCCAGACTGAACAACCCCAACTCTCTCAGCCTGTCCCCATAGCAGAGAAGCTCCATCCTCATGACCCTTCTCTGTACATGCTCCAGCACCTCCAGATCTTTCCTGTAATAGAGGCTCCAGAATTGGACTCAGAGCTCCGGGTGGAGTCTCAGCAGAGTGGTGCAGAGGGGCAGAATCCCCTCCCTCACCCTGCTGCCACACTGCTTTTGCTGCAGCACAGGTGCTGGTTGCCCTCTGGGCTACAAGTGCACACTGCTGGCTCCTGTTAAGCTTCTTATCCACCAGCACCCTCAAGGCCTTTCCTTCAGAGCTGCTCTCAAGCCAGTCCCTGCCCACCCTATATCGGTTCCTGGGATTGCGCTAACCCAGCTGCAGGACCTTGCCCTTGGTCTTGTTGAACCTAGAATCATAGAATCAGCCAGGTTGGAAGAGACCTCCAAGCTCAGCCAGTCCAACCTAGCACCCAGCCCTATCCAATCAACCAGACCATGGCACTGAGTGCCTCATCCAGTCTTTTCTTGAACACCTCCAGGGACGGTGACTCCACCACCTCCCTGGGCAGCCCATTCCAATGCCAATCACTCTCTCTGTGAACCTCATGAGCTTGGTGTGTGGTGCAGAAGTTTACATCTATGTTACATCTATTTGTTTACATCTATTTTACATCTATTTGTTTACATCTGTTTTACATCTATCTTTACATGTATAGAGAAGTTTACATCTGTTTTACATCTATTTGTTTACATCTGTTTTACATCTATCTTTACATGTATAGAGAAGTTTACATCTGTTTTACATCTATTTGTTTAC
This sequence comes from Tricholaema leucomelas, assembly GCA_013400475.1. Lineage (NCBI taxonomy): Eukaryota > Metazoa > Chordata > Aves > Piciformes > Lybiidae > Tricholaema lacrymosa > Tricholaema leucomelas. The sequence continues at coordinate 39,818 of WAAF01005865.1, forward strand.
ATCTGTTTTACATCTATCTTTACATGTATAGAGAAGTTTACATCTGTTTTACATCTATTTGATGCCAGTGGCAACAAATGTCTCTTTTTCAAGTGCTTTTGTTTGGTACCCCTTGGGCCAGGGATTATTTTCTGTCATGTCATGGGAAGAATGATACCTCTAAATATGCTGCTAATAAAAAGTCCTGTGGTTAGAGAAGATCCCTATTCTGTAGTCTGAAATCTGACTTTAGCTCCTATGCTACTTTTGTTGAACAGAGGATTAAAACGAAGCAAAATTCCCTTGTTACCATCTGTCTCAATTTGGTAGTGTTAGGCTTTAATGCTTCCTGCTTTTTGGAAGCAGAAGCTGTTGGTCTTTGGGATGCAAAAAGATTAGCAAGACATGCCCTGGGTGTTATGCTCTGATTTGGGTGTCTGGTTTTCTACTTGGGCACTCTGTGAGTGTGCAGTGTGCTGAGAGTCCATGGTCTTGACTGCTGTGTGCAGATCCAGAGCCAGCAAGGGAAGGCAGTGTCAGTGATCTCCTTTCTGGAAATACTTGGCAAATTTTTAGTCCTGATTTGAGGCAAAACTACTCTGATATTCCAAAGACAATATTAGCAATAAATAAATAATTCTAAGAACTTAGAATCATAGAATCAGTCAGGGTTGGAAAGGACCACAAGGATCATCTAGTTCCAACCCCCCTGCCATGCCCAGGGACACCCTACCCTAGAGCAGGCTGCACACAGCCCCAACTCTTTCAGTCTGTCCTCACAACAGAGCTGCTGCAGCCCTCTGAGCATCCTCCTGGCCCTGCTCTGGACACCCTCCAGTACATCCACATTGTTCTTGTAATGGGGGCTCCAGAACTGGATGCAGTACTCCAGGTGGGGTCTCAGCAGTGTGGAGTAGATGGGGAAAATCACCTTCTTTGCCTGCTGACCACACTTTTCCTGCTGCAGCCCGGGATCTGCTTATCCACACTTTTCAATAGTGCTCTGGAATATTGAATGAACACATGAGCAAGGCTTTTGTTCAATTGCCATTAAGGGCTGGGGATTGTTTTCAGCAAGTTTAAATTTCTGTGAATCCTTTGGAATGATGAATAAAAAGAAGAATTATCTACAGTTGTGAAAGTTTTGGGAGTCACCTGCCCCCACCCTCTTATGAAATCCCCCAGACTAGACTCAGCTGGCTGGAAGTTAAAGAATGAAGCTTTATATTCACAGCTTAGCACAATATACAAGCAGATAATTTCAATAGCTACAGTTTCTGTATTCAATTTCAATAGTTACAGTTTCAATTTCAATAGTTACAGTTTCTGTATTACCTTTAACTTGTATATACAAGTTAAAGATAATACAGAAACACAACAGCCTTCCTACAAACCAGAGTCCCCAGGAGGGGCTCCCAACCACCCTGCCACCTCCTTTCCACCCCTCTACCTTATTCCAGAGTGTGCCTTACATGCAAGTGAGTCTGGAGGATGGGCAAGGCGGGGTTAGAAGCAGAAGAATTAGTTACACAGAAGAAGCCCAGGGAGAAACACAGGCTCAGAGACCCACGCTCTGTCTTATCTGTTTGTGTTCTTGTTTTTATCCTTCTCACCAAGCTTATGAGTGCAGTAGCCGTCAACATTGTTTCCTTTTCACAGCCTAGCATCTAATTTTTCTCATTAAGATATTCCAATTAGCCTCCAACCAGCACAAGCAGGTGCCAGTTTGCTTTAATTATTGCATCCATAATGCTGTGTTCCTACTAGCTCTTGAGCGTCCGAAAGATACAAAGGTTTCAGGATAGATGTACCAAACTTCAAAATGTACTTCATTCAAAATCCAAATTGTCTCTTTCCAAATGGGTTTCTAGTTAAAAAAAACAACAAAACAGTGGTCCCTTTATATCTTTATCTGCATGGTAATGTCATGAACAGCATGGAGAGGCTGTCAGCTGCTCCCTTGCAGTGTAGGTAACATTTATTGCAAATGATGTGCCAAGCTCCTGCAGTGCCACTGACCAGCATGTGGTGCCTAGTCTGAGGTTGCTGCCTATCGTGTGTATGGATCTTCTCCAGATGATTGATCTTCCTAGAAGACAAAATCCTGCCTGTAATTATGCCATTTAACTCTGCCTTTTCCAAGGCTCTTGCATTTCTTTTGGAGACTGTAAAGACCACCTGATAGAATAAAATAGAATAGTATCAGCTAAGAAGAGACCTCCAAGTTCATCCAGGCCAACCTAGCACCCAGCCCTAGCCAGTCAACCAGACCATGGCACTGAGTGCCTCATCAAGGATTTGCTTGAACACCTCCAGGGATGGTGACTCCACCACCTCCCTGGGCAGCCCATTCCAATGCCAATCACTCTCTCTGCCAACAACTTCCTCCTAACATCCAGCCTAGACCTGCCCTGGCACAACTTGAGGCTGTGTCCCCTTGTTCTGTTGCTGGTTGCCTGGCAGAAGAGACCAACCCCACCTGGCTACAGCCTCCCTTCAGGTAATTGTAGACAGCAATGAGGTCTGCCCTGAGCCTCCTCTTCTGAAGGCTGCACACTCCCAGCTTCCTCAGCCTCTCCTTATAGGCCTTGTAAACCCATCAACCCCACCATTGCTGCAGCTAGACCTATAGAGTATATCACAGAAACAGCAGATACCATTTCAGATATTCTTTGATGGCACTTAGGAAACCCCAGGAAGTGGAAACTTTACCTTTCAAGATGAGGTTTTCACAAAATCACAGAATGTTAGAGGCTGGAAGGGACCTGCAGAGATCATTGAGTTCAACCTTTCTGCCAAAGCAGGGTCACCCAGGGCAGTCCACACAGGAATCCAGGTGGGTTTGGAAAGTCTCCAGAGAAGGAGACTTCACAACCTCTCCTGGCAGCCTGCTCCAGGGCTCTGGCACCCTCACTGGAAAAAAGTTTCTCCTCATGTTGAGCTGAAACCTTCTCTGTTCCAGTTTGTATCCATTGCTCCCTGGCTTATTGCTGCTGACCACCAAAAAGAGCTTAGCCCCCTCCACTTGACACCCACCCCTCAGCTATTGATACACATTGATCAGATACCTCTCAGCCTTCTCTTCTCCAGGCTAAACAGCCCCAGGGCTGTCACCCTCTTTCCATTGGGAGGATGCTCAAGTCCCATAACCATCCTCATGGCTCTCCACTGGACTCTCCCCAGCAGGTTTCTGTCTCTCTTGAATTAGGGAGGCCAAAATTTGACACAGTATTGCAGCTGTGGTCACAGCAGGACAGAGTAGAGGGGGAAAAGAACCTCCCTAGCCCTGCTGGCCACACTTTGCTTGCTGCACCCCAGGATGCCACTGTCCCTCTTGCCCACAAGGGCACACTGCTGCCCATGCAGAACTTGCTGCCCACCAGCACTCCAAGGTCTCTCCCCATGGAGTTGCTTTCCAGCAGGGCAGCCCCAACCTGTACTGCTGCCTGCTGTTCTTCCTCCCCAGATGCAGGACCCTGCACTTGCCCTTAGTGAACTCCATGAGGTTTGCCTTTGCCCAGCTCTCAGCCTGCCCAGATCCTTACAGTGTTAGAAGTTGCTTAAGATTTATTGCTCCTAAATCTATATATTTCTTCAGTCACTGGAGATGTTAAGATGTCTTTCAGCAGTGTCAGCTATTGAAATCCACATGGATCTGATCCATAAGATGTGCAGTGCCAATGGCTGAGACTACACCTGCAAGGTCTGATGGATGAAACATCTCCGTGCCACAGATTGCTGCCGTTCAGAGTAGAACTGAGCTGACACTGCTGAAGCTCATTGCAGAAACTGAACTGAAAGAGTTCTGCTCAAAATCACTGTAGGTCATAATGATTATAATTAGCATACCTATACCTATACCTATGCCTATGCCTATGCTTGTATCTATACCTTTCTATATCTATATCTTTCTATATCTGTAGCTATATGGATGTATCTATAGCTATATGCTGATTATATACACATTTTAATATATATTCTTAACATAAGTTATATACATATAGAACATATATAATTATATATACTATATAATTATGCTTTATATATATATAACACACATATGTAATCATATCTATGTATTATATGGAGGGGTGGAGCAGCTCTGCTGTGAGCACAGACTGAAAGAATTGGGACTGTGCAGTCTGGAGAAGAGGAGGCCCCCAGGTGACCTTCTTGTGGCCTTTCAGTATCTGAAAGGGGGCTACAAAAAACTGGAGAGGGACTTTTTAGGCTGTCAGGGAGTGACAGGACTGGGGGGAATGGAGCAAAGGTGGAAGTGGGGAGATTCAGACTGAATCTGAGGAGGAAGTTGTTCAGCTTGAAAGTGGTGAGAGGCTGGAATGCGTTGCCCACGGAGGTGGTTGAGGCCCCATGGCTGGAGGTGTTTAAGGCCAGGCTGGCTGAGGCTGTGGGCAGCCTGGTCTAGGGTAGGGTGTCCCTGGGCATGGCAGGGGGGTTGGAAGTGGCTGATCCTTGTGGTCCCTTCCAATCTTGACTGATTCTATGATTCTATATTCACTTATATATGTTATATATAAATACATTTTATATATGTGTGTGTGAATAACAGTTAAAGGTTTGAAGATAAGGCATCACTCATTGAAGGAATCCTGTTTGTGAAAAGTAAATGATTGACACTCTCTGAAATCTGGCCCACATCAAATCAGCAATAAAGCCTAAGCATGCATTGCCATTTGATCATCAAGGCTTTTCTTTATAATATCTACATGAAGATGTGTTGCAGTCATCAAGAGCATGTACACAGGTGCATATCCCTGTAAAAAGAATGCAAGGTAGGATTGCATAGACAGCAAACATGAGCTGCAAACATCTCTGCCTTTGGACTGTGTAAATAAGCTGTATATGGAAAACCAAAGCACTTGAAATGTTCTGGTAGAAATTATTTCTCCCTGTAGGTACTGATACAAAGATCTCATTGAGTATTGCCTGTTCCCTACCAAGCATTGGCCTGGCCTAGCCTCAAGTAGGGGTCCATTTGGCTGGGTAGATGTGATTTTATTTGCATATCAGTCAATGTAGAATCTTAGAATGGTTTAGGTTGGAAGGGACCTCAAGGATCATCCAGTTCCAATCCCCTGCCACAGGCAGGGACACCTCCCACCAGAACGGGTCACTCAAGCCCTCATCCAACCTGGTCCTGGACACCTCCAGGACAACCTGTTCCAGTATCTCACCATTCCCACTCCAAAGAACTTCCTAACATCCAGTTTCAATCTCCCCTCTGCCAGTTCTCCTCATCCTGTCATCACAAGACCCTATAAACAGTCCCTCCCCAGCTCTCCTGCAGACCCCTTCAGATACTGGAAGGCCACTATAAGGTCTCCTGGAAGCCTTCCCCTCTCCAGGCTGAAGAGCCCCAGCTCTCCTAGCTTATCCTATCCTCATAGGAGATGTGCTCCAGCCCTTTGAGCATCTTCAGTATAGCTAAGTATTTCTTTTAAGGTTCCTTCCAGTGCAATCATCTTCCTGTTAAATAGCAACTATGACTATCGGCCCTTGAAATAACCACCCGAGATACGAAAGGAAGTGGTAGTGTTTGGGGTTAAAATACCTAATACCTTCACACAACAGTGCTCCTGTTACTGTTTTGCAAGCAAACATCAATTCTTCCAGTTCAGGCTGCTCTGGCAGGTAGGATTTCCCCTCCCCTTGTCTAGCCTTTCTTACTGAACACCAGGCAGAAGCTCTTTCTAAAACTGGAGCTGGAATAGCATGTGGGCTGGAAACTCTACTGGGTTTTTGCATTGCTCTGGCAGCTGCAGCTTGTAAGGAGACCTGCTGCTAGTGAGCAAGTCTGGGAGGGATCAGCTAAGGTGTTTTGCTCTTCTGTGATCTGTGACAGCTGCAAACTAATCCACCCATCTCCACACTACAATCCCTTAGCGTTAACTTCACTGCTTTTCTGCTTAATATATCACTTGCTTGGCAGATATTTGTGGGTTCCTTAATGTGCACATTAAATACACAGAAGTGGTGGTGTTGCCAAGCCAATGTCATTTATCTTTTCCACTTTGGAATCTTGGTATCACATTATTGAGGCTCTTGCTGAGTCTCCTCAGTCTGAAGAGTGAATAATGCCTTGAGCTGGGTGCAGTAATATTTGCTTAGCTAACTCTACATGTTTAGGGCTTTTTGTAGCTAGGTTATTGCTGTGCCTGCATCACTTTGCTTTGATGTTGCTGCAGCTGAAAGGGTAGAGATAAAAAAGAGCTAGACTTTCTCCTGGAAAGGAATTTTTGGGGGGATCAGAGTGGCTGGAGAGCAGCCACTGGTAGATAGTAGCTGAACATGAGCCAGCAGTGTGCCCATTTAGCCAACAGAGCCAATGGCATCCTGGCAGGATCAGTGTGGCCAGTAGGACAAGGGAGGTTCTTCTGCCCATGCACTCAACACTGCTCAGGCCACACCTTGAGTGCTGTGTCCAGTTCTGGGCTCCTCAATTCAAGAGAGATGTTGAGGTGCTGGAAGGTGTCCAGAGAAGGGCAGCAAGGCTGGGGAGGGGCCTGGAGCACAGCCCTGTGAGGAGAGGCTGAGGGAGCTGGGGGTGTGCAGCCTGCAGAAGAGGAGGCTCAGGGCAGAGCTCATTGCTGTCTACAACTAGCTGAAGGGAGGCTGTAGCCAGGTAGGGTTGGGCTCTGCTGCCAGGCACCCAGCAAGAGAACAAGGGGACACAGTCTCAAGCTGTGCCAGGGCAGGTCTAGGCTGGATGTTAGGAGGAAATTGTTGGCAGAGAGAGTGATTGGCATTGGAATGGGCTGCCCAGGGAGGTGGTGGAGTCGCTGTCCCTGGAGGTGTTGAAGCCAAGCCTGGCTGGGGCACTTAGTGCCATGGTCTGGTTGATTGGCCAGGGCTGGGTGCTAGGTTGGACTGAATGATCTCGGAGGTCTCTTTCAACCTGATTGATTCTATGATTCTGTGAATTAGGATTTGCTGAGTATTATGGACTATGACACCAAGCTTTCAGGTATGGTGGCACTTATGCTGGTCATTATTTCTTTTTCTCCTTACGCTAATGAAGTGGGCACGAGGAGATGGGCACACAAAGTGAGATTAGCAGTTTCCCTGACAGAGTTTTCTGTATTTAAACTGTACAGACCTATTCCTCTCTGCTTTGGGAGCAAACCCAGGTGAATTTCAGAAAGGCTGGGGAGTTGTGTCTGCTGGCTGATGGCTTTGCCACAGCTTAGTAATTTTGTGAAGATCTTTGACCGCTTCTCTGCCCGTCTAAGTCCAGTGAAAGAGCAGCAACATCTTGGCATTCAAGATAGACACACTGCCCTAATTTTGTTTCATTTTTCACCAAATAGTTGTCAGTCTGTAAAAAAAACAAACCAAAACCAAACTTCAAATACTGAGTTATAAAGCTCAGATTGCTGTCCTAAGGTTGAAATACATGGAGAGAATTTAAAGCGCGATGTACATCCCAAATTGCATAGCAGTCATATGGCTGAGTGATGAAAGAGTCCTTGAAGACATCTGAATACAGATGCCTGGATTGCTTTATTGAAGTGATAATCCATTCAAAGGCTTTTACACTTAATTACATCTCAATTACCTGTATTGTATTAGGTTATCCCCTGAAAATCAGGACATAGGCTAACAGATGAAACCAAGAGATAGAAGCTTAAATTGTTTTATGGTACTCTGTCTAGCACAGCTGGGTAATAAAGTCATATTTCTTGCCCTGCTTGACACAGTGTCATGCTGTATGCTTCTCAGAAGATAGTTTTTCTCATTACAACTCTTCTTCTTTCAAATATGAGCTAATGAATTTTATCCTAGTCAAAGTTCCACCTGCGTAGCTCCTCTACTGAGGTCCCTTGGTGGAAGACCTATGATCCTCTTTCTCATTTCCATTAAAATATTCTGGTGGAAAATGAGAGTGGGACAATTAAAGAGTAAGTAAGAGGAGAAAAAAAACCTTAATGTCTCCCAGCTTTTATGTGTGCAGTGATAAAGGACTTGGCTGCTCAAATACATTTCTTCTGTGCTTAGTACAAAGGGAAATAAGCAATTGCCTTGCTTGTATCACAGTCTCACAGTATCACCAAGGTTGGAAGAGACCTCACAGATCATCAAGTCCAACCTGTTACCACAGAGCTAAAGGCTAGACCATGGCACCAAGTGCCATGTCCAATCCTGCATTGAACAGGATGCAGGCCAGGATGCCATTGGCTCTCTTGGCCACCTGGGCACACTGCTGGCTCATGTTCAGGTGGGTATCTATCAGCACCCCCAGATCCCTTTTTGTTTGGCTGCTCTCCAGCCACTCCGACCCCAGCTCTGCATGGGGTTGTTGTGGCCAAAGTGCACCCCTAGCAGTTGGAGTTGCTTTGTTCATTGTGCTGAATGGAATGGCTTGAAATTTTGATAGAACAGGAACTTCTAAGAGTGTCATTTCTCATTGCACCCTTTCTGTTTGCTCAAATTACACACGTTTTGTCTTGCCACCTTTCACGCTGTTTATTCTTCCAACTCCTGGTTTTGCTGAAGCTGAGGCAGCAGTGTGCCCTGGTGGGCAGGAGAGCCAATGGCATCCTGGGCTGCATCAGGAACAATGTGGCCAGCAGGACAAGGGAGGTTATTCTGCTCCTGTACTCAGCACTGCTCAGACCACACCTTGAGTGCTGTGTCCAGTTCTGGGCTCCTCAATTCAAGAGAGATGTTGAGGTGCTGGAAGGTGTCCAGAGAAGGGCAGCAAGGCTGGGGAGGGGCCTGGAGCACAGCCCTGTGAGGAGAGGCTGAGGGAGCTGGGGGTGTGCAGCCTGCAGAAGAGGAGGCTCAGGGCAGAGCTCATTGCTGTCTACAACTAGCTGAAGGGAGGCTGTAGCCAGGTGGGGTTGGGCTCTTCTGCCAGGCAGCCAGGTACAGAAGAAGGGGACACAGCCTCAAGCTGTGGCAGGGGAGGTCTAGGCTGGATGTTAGGAGGAAGTTGTTGTCAGAGAGAGTGATTGGCATTGGAATGGGCTGCTCAGGGAGGTGGTGGAGTCACCATCCCTGGAGGTGCTCAAGAAAAGCCTGGATGAGGCACTTAGTGCCATGGTCTGGTTGACTGGACAGGGCTGGGTGCTAGGTTGGACTGGATGAGCTTGGATGTCTCTTCCAACCTGTTTGATTCTGTGTGTCTATGATTCCCTTAAATTCATGTAGCATGCCTTTAGAATCATAGAATGGTTTAGGTTGGAAGGGATCTCAAGGATCGTCCAGTTCCAACCCCCTGCCATAGGCAGGGACACCTCCCACTGGAACAGGTCTCTCAAGACCTCATCCAACCTGGTCCTGAACTCCTCCAGGGAGGTTGTGGAGCAGAGTCACAGATGTGATCAAGGTCACATTCTGTGACTCTGTGCTCCACAATCTCCCTGGACAGCCTGTGCCAGTATCTCGCCACACTTGCTGTAGAGAATCCTTTCCTAACACCTAGTGTGAATCTCCCCTCTGCACTTTGAAGCCATTACCCCTCGTCCTCTCATTAATAGACTCATGTATAACATGATTGCTAGGGGTAAGCACATGTAGTCATACACACCAAACCTACCTAGAATCTTTTCTTACTGACTAGAAAAATTAGCTGAATTAATGCTGCAATTGTGCTTAGAGGCTTCAAAGAAATATCCTAATGAAGAGCCAGGAGTGCTGCTGGTGTGAAATGCCCAGGTAAAGCTTGAGCTGTGCAAGTGAAGGAAGACATGGCCTGAGCAAGGTTTTTTCCAGTAATTAATACATCACCAACGTGGGGGTTTTAGCATTTTGCAGAGTTGAGGCCTTTCTTTCTGTGTGTAAGATTCTATCTGCATGCTTTTTAAGCAGAGAACTGCAAATGGACAGCTCTTACTGTCTGCCCTACCAGTAACTGCTGACTAGACGCGGTGAGGGGCTCAGTATGCATCAGTGGGAGCCCCACCTGCCTACCCCTGAGTAGCTGTTACCACTGACTTCCTCCTCAGCACAGCTGAGTGATTCCTGTTCAGTGCTGTGTCCCCTCCTTGAAAGTGGGCTTTCACCTGGATATCTTAGGGATAGTATATATTTTAGTCAAGGTAGTGGAAATAAACACCTTTAATTTCCCAGAATCACAGAGTGACAGGGGCTGGAAGGGACCTCCAAAGCTCACCCAGTCCAACCCCCCTGCAGAGCAGGATCTCCTATACCACATCAGACAGGAACACATCCAGACAGCTCTTGAATATCTGCAGAGGGGGAGACTCCACAACCCCCCTGGGCAGCCTGTTCCAGGGCTCTGTCACTCTCACAGGGAAAAAATTCTTCCTTATGTTTAACTGAAGCTTCCTATGCCTCAGCTTCCACCACTGCCCCTTGTGCTGGCACTGGGCATCACCCAGCAGAGCCTGGCTCCAGCCTCCTGCCACTCACCCAGCACACATTGATAACCACTGCTGAGGTCACCTCTCAGTCTCCTACTCTCCCAGCAGCACAGCCCCAGCTCCCTCAGGCTCTGCTCCTAACAGAGCTGTTCCATTCCCTTCAGCACCTTTGTGGCTCTGTGCTGGACTCTCTCAAGCAGTTCTGTGTCCCTCTTGAACTGGGGGGGCTGTGATAGTTTGGGTGTTCCCCACCCCCCTGACACTTTGGAAAATCACCCAGACTAGACTCCCAGAAACCTGAGTCCCCAGGAGGGGCTCTCAACCACCCCTTCACCTTCCCCCTACCCCTCTCAACCTTACCCCAGTCCCAAGGAAGAGTGGAGGTTCGGCCAGGGGGTTAGGAAGCAAAGTGGATTAATTAAAGAAACAGCAGAGAGCCTAGAGAGAGAGAGAGATGCAGCTCAGAGCTCCCCAGCAGAAGAAGTGCTTTCATCTGTCTTTTGATTTTTGTTCTTATACATCCCAGCAAGCCTATGAACGAAGTAGACATCACCATTGTTTCCCTTTCACAGCCTGTAATCTAGTTCTTCTCACACAAACATTCTAGCTAGCTCCAAACTAGTACAGAGGCTCTGGAAGTTGAATGAAGCTTTGTATTTGCAGCTTAGCACAAGATACAAGCAGAGAGTTACAATCTATACCAAAATAGACAAGGTAAAAGGTAACACAGAAACACAACAGCCCTCCCAGAAACCTGAGTCCCCAGGAGGGGCTCCCAACTGCCCTTCCACCTTCTCCCACCCCTCTACCTCACCCAAGATCTTGCCTTACATTGAAGGTAAGTTTGGAGGGTCGGCCAGGGGGGTTAGGAAGCAGTTGGATTAGTCACACAGATGGCAGGTTAGGTTAGAGAGACGTGAAGCCCACAAAGCCCCGAGAGTGAGTCTGTTATCTGTATTTATGTTCTTGTTCTTATACACCTCAGCAAGCCTATGAGTGCAGTAGACATCAGCATTGTTTCCTTTTCACAGCCTGTAATCTAGTTCTTCTCACAGAAACATTCTAGCTAGCTTCAAACTAGCACAGAACTGGACACAATATTGCAGATGTGGCCTCAGCAGGGCAGAGTAGAGGGGCAGGAGAACCTCTCTTGACCTATTAACCACAGCCCTTGTAACTCACTCCAGGATGGCATTGGCCTTCCTGGTCACCAGAGCACATTGCTGGCTCACGGTCAACCTCCCACCTTCTAGGACTTCCAGATCCTTTCCCTTGCAGGTCTCAGTCCCCAACCTATACTGATAGCTATAGCTACAATGCAAAAGTTTCTGTTGTGGGAACTATCTGCATCCCAACATGAACAATGGTTGCAAAGTGCCTTTTTTAGCATCATAGAATGGTTTAGGTTGGAAGGGACCTCGAGGATCATCCAGCTCCAACCCCCTGCCATAGGCAGGGACACCTCCCACTAGAGCAGGTTGCTTTTATGGAACAGGAGCTGGCATGCAGCCTTTGAGAAGGCACAAAAGGCACTGGAACTGAGTATCTTGAAGGTCTCTTCCAACCTGCTCCCCAGTTGGGCTCCCCAGTTGAAGAGGGACAGGGATCTGCTGGAGAGGGTCCAGCGCAGGGCTATGAGGATGATGAAGGGACTGGAGGGCATGGCTGATGAGGAGAGGCTGAGGGACCTGGGGCTGCTTAGTCTGGAGAAGAGAAGACTTAGAGGGGGTTTGATAAATGTTTATAAGTATCTGAGGGCTGCCAGGAGGGGAGGGACAGGCTCTGCTCACTGCTCCCTGGGGTAGGACAAGGAGCAATGGGTGTAAGCTGCAGCACAGGAGGTTCTGCCTCAACACAAGGGGGATCTTCTTTACTGTAAGGGTCCCAGAGCACTGGAACAGGCTGCCCAGAGAGGTTGTGGAGTCTCCTCTGGAGCCTTTCAAGGCCTGTCTGGATGTGTTCCTCTGTGATCTGTGTTAGATAGGATTGTCCTGCTCTGGCAGGGGGTTGGACTGGATGATCTCCTTGGGTCCCTTCTGACCCCTAACATCCTGTGATCCTATGATCCTGGTTGATTCTGTGATTGATTCTATGAAACGAGTTCCTGTCTTTTTTATCCCCTAAGATGAGCAGTCAGTTCCACACGTATCAAAGGACAACTTAACTATGTATATATGTTCCCTTTTGTGACAGTTGTTAGGAGGCTGTGGCCCACAATGTCTGAAGTCTCTCATGCTGCACAGGGCTCCTGGGGATCAGGAGTGGCAGTGACTTGGCGCTGAGCTGAGCTGACATTCTGACTCAGATGTAGCTTGATTAGGGAAACCTTCCCGTTTCGACTTTGGCACATGCTGGAGGCTAGCAGGGAAACTAGGGCACAGCTTCCCAGAGGGTGGGGGGTTTGAGTTGGATGTGCCTTCAAATGTGTGCTTACATAACTGTGGCACTGCTAAGCCACACACTCGTTTCCTTTCACTATTAAACAGGNGGGGGTTCAGCCAGGGGGATTAAGAAGCAAAGGTGAATCAGCCAAAGCAAATGGAGGGTGAGGTTAGAAAGCAAGATGGAGTTCAGCCAGCAGCCCCAAGCTCCCCAGCAGGTGAAGTGCCCAGAGCAAAGCCCAGAGTGAAGAGAGCAAGATCGAAGTGACTTTTATCTATGTTTTGCTTTTCCTTTTCTACACATCTCAGCAAGGCTGTGAGTGAAGTAGACATCACCATTGCTCATAGGTGATGGCTGGTGGTGCTCTTAGGTCATAGGCTGGACCTCCCCCAACACAAGAAAGAGATGGAACTGTTGGGGCCATCTTGGCCACCAAGATGCTGAGAGGGCTGCAGCAGCTCTGCTCTGAGGACAGGCTGAGAGAGTTGGGGCTCTGCAGCCTGGAGAAGAGAAGGCTTTGAGGAGACCTTGGAGTGGCCTTCCAGAATCTGAAGGGGGCTACAGGAGGACTGGGGTGGGACTATTGACAAGGTCTTGTAATGAGAGGATGAGTTTGAACTGGCAGAGGGGAGATTCAAACTGGATGTTAGGAAAGGGTTCTTTGCAGTGAGGGTGGTGAGACAATGGCACAGGTTGCCCAGGGAGGTTGTGGAGCACAGAGATCACATTCAGTGCTTCTGTGCTCCACAACCTCCCTGGAGGTGCTCAAGGCCAGGTTGGATGAGGCCTTGAGCAACTTGTTCTAGTGGGAGGTGTCCCTGCCTATGGCACAGGGGGGTTGGAACTGGCTGAGCTTTGAGGTCCCTTCCAAGCTAAACCATTCCATGATTCTATGATCTCAGAGGTCTACTCCAGCCTCAGTAATTCTATGATTCTGTGATGATTTGTCTTGTAAAAATTAATTAGGGTGTTGTGTGTAATTCTAGGTAGGAACTTAGGTGCTTGAAATGCTGTTTGTAATCTATTTCCTAGCTGTTTGGTGTAAATAATTGCTTAGTAGAAGGTAGCTTTCCGCTACCAGCTGCTTGATTGCTTGCTTTGGGAAACATTCCTCTGGAGGAGTTTAGTGACAGATGCTAATACTGAAAGCAGCCCAAAACAAAAGCAAACCAAAGAATCCAAACAAAGAGGTGTGTTTAGTGAAGAACACAATATTCAGACTGTTTAGCTCATCCCTTCTTAAATGATTGTCAGCTTAATTAATTATTCTAATTAGACTAGCTGCATAATACACAACAAATATGATATCCTGAAAGTCTTCTAGGAGAGTGTTTACTTTGGTTGTTAGACAGCATGATGGCTAAATGCTTCTTTCTTTCAATGTACCTGTGATGGGCTTGCAGGGAGGAAGAAATATTATGACAGGTCTTGAATGTGATCTATTGTTTCAAGTCAAATAACCCAGTATTTTAACAAAACCCAACAACCTGCTCTTTTGATTAAATATACATCATAAAACTGCCAGTGTTGGAAGAATTAAACAAGGCAGCTTTACTGGCTTTAATATATCCTTATTATTTAGATTTATCTCGTTTCCATAATGATAAGTTTTCTATCTCTTCAAGTAATTCAGCAGGCTTTAGGTTTTATTTCAACATTAATATTGAGCTGACTTCTTATAAAGCCCTCTTGCCTTTTTCCTCAGTACTGCTTTATCCATCTTAATTGTAGAATGCAGCAGTAGCTATCTCCACATTTAAGCTTGAATCAAACCTTCCAGTCAATCAATCTTATTTTATTAAAGCCTTCAGAATTCTCCCATAATAAACTAATCTCTGAAACTGTAAATCACAAAATCACCAGATGGTAGGGTTGGAATCATCTAGTCCAACCACCCTGCTAAAGCAGGTTGGCTGAGATCAGGTTGCCCAGGAATGTACCCAGGTGAGTTTGGAAGGTGTCCAGAGAAGACTCCACAACCTCTTTGGGCAGTTTGGTTCAGTGCACCACCACCATCCAAGTAAAGGTTTCCTTTCCTTTCCTTTCCTTTCCTTTCCTTTCCTTTCCTTTCCTTTCCTTTCCTTTCCTTTCCTTTCCTTTCCTTTCCTTTCCTTTCCTTTCCTTTCCTTTCCTTTCCTTTCCTTTCCTTTCCTTTCTTTTCCTTT
>WAAF01005865.1:59317-70424 GCA_013400475.1 Tricholaema leucomelas
AAGGTTGAGAGGGGTAGGGGGAAGGTGAGGGGTGGTTGAGAGCCCCTCCTGGGGACTCAGGTTTCTGGGAGGGGAGTTGTGTTTCTGTATTACCTTTTTTACCTTGTCTATTTCTGTCTATAACTGTATCTACTGTAACTATCTGCTTGTACATTGTGCCAGCTGTAAATATAAGCTTCATTCAACTTTCCAGAGCCGACTGAGTCTAGTCTGGGTGATTTCTAAAATACGCAGGAGCAGGTTGTCTGCCTGTGTGCTCCTATTTATGAACTGTGGGCTGAGATTAATTGCCCTTTGGCCATTAATGACCAATCATGGTTCGGCAGTCAGCCAAACAATACCATAATAGGCGAAATCACTTGCCTGGTACCTCCAAATATGGAGAGAGCATAGGCTGGGCCACACGCTGACAGCCTGGGCTTATGCAACATGTTTACAACCAGCTTATATAACTTGTTTACAACCTGGACCTCAGGCAGGCCAGACTGTATGGCACCTAGGCCTATTGTACCCTTTTGTGCCTTTAATGTGTTTACCCCTTGTTTAGGAGGGAAAACATGTTTGTGCAAGGCAAGGCAAAGTAAGGCATAAAGTAAGCCACTACACCATCCGGCTGCACTCTTCTTTGAAGAAAAAGGTACTCAGAAACTGCGCTAATTTGCGTAAATCTAGTTCTATCTTTCAATGAATTTGTTCAGATATCTAAATGAAGTTGGAAAATATGGAAGGTAGTGGAATTCATAACCAATAATTTAGCTTTGCTCAGAACTGGTACTTCTGTGGGCGTTTGTGAACCAGCACCAATAAGATGGCCTTAAATGAGTAGAACAAGGAAAAGAACCATTGCCTATGCACTGCTCCCATTAGAGCAAGTCTGCTGACTTGTTTAGGATGATGGAATTGTCAGGGTTGGAATGGACCTCAAGGATCTCCTACTCACAACCCCTCTGCCATGGGCAGGACACCTCACATTAGATCAGGTTGCCCAGAGTCACATCCAACCTTGCCTTAAAAACTTCCAGGAATGAGGCTTCCACCACCTCCCTGGGCAACCTTTGCCAGTCTATCACCAACCTCATGGGGAAGAACTTCTGCTTAATGTCCAATCTAAATCTGCCCTCTTCTATTTTGGATCTGTTCCTCCCCAGTCCTATCAATACCTGACACCCTAAAAAGTGCCTCATCATCTTTCTTGTAGCCCCCTTCAGATACTGGAAGCCTGCAAGAAGGTCTCTTTGGAGCATTCTCTTCTCCAGACTGCACAACCCCAACTCTCTCAGCCTGTCCTCATAACAGAGCACTTCCAGCCCTTTGATGGCCTCCTCATGGCCCTTCTCTGGACACCTTCCAGCACCTCCAGATCTTTCCTGTAATAGAGGCTCCAGAACTGGGCACAGTGCTCCAGATGGAGTCTCACCAGAGAGGTGCAGAGAGGCAGAATCCCCTCCCTCACCCTGCTGCCCACACTGCTCATGCTACAGCACAGGCTCTGGTCGCTCTCTGGGCTGCAAGTGCACACTGCTGGCTCCTGTTGAGCTTCTCCTCCACCAGCATCCTCAAGGCCTTTCCTTCAGAGCTGCTCACAGGCCAGCCTCTGCCCAGCCTGTGGTTGCCCTGACCCAGGTGTTTTGCTCAGTTTGGCAAAGACACAATTAATAAGAGCTCGTAGATATGTTTCACCTTCCTTCTTGAAGGGTTTTGTGAGAATGACTTTTAAGGCAGTAGGTGCAACACAGGTGGTGTTTAGGCTCTCAGTTTGCTCTTTTACATAGAAGGATAAAGAATTGATTTACCAGCAATATTTAAATTCTATGATCTTGCTACAAATCAAATTGAAGTCTGTGCTGCAGAATGCTAAAGCAGAGCAATTTTCTCAGTTCCCTTAAATGCTTTATTTTAATCTGCTACTTCCTCTTCTTCGAAGAGTGTTTTACATTTGACTAAGCTGTGTACTTAAAAAAAGCCTGTGTAGCTCTTGCCATGGTTTTGTCCTTCTTTTTCCTTTTAACCTGGAGGGAAAATAAGTGAGATGCATTGCACTTAATGAGGAAAAGCTGCAGAAGAGGATCACAGAATCACAGAATGTCAGGGACTGGAAAGGACCTCAAAATCTCATCCAGTCCAACCCCCCTGACAGAGCAGGATCACCTAGAACAGATCACACAGGAACACAGCCAGGTGGGTTTATGAATATCTCCAGAGAGGGAGACTCCACAACCCCCCTGAGCAGCCTGTGCCAGAGCTCTGTCACCCTCACAGGGAGAAAAATCATAGAATCACAGAATCAGGCAGGGTTGGAAGGGACCACAAAGATCAGCCAGTTCCAGACCCCCTGCCATGCCCAGGGACACCCTACCCTAGAGCAGGCTGCACACAGCCTCATCCAGCCTGGCCTCAAACACCTCCAGGCATGGGGGTTCAACCACCTCCCTGGGCAACCCATTCCAGCCTCTCACCATTCTCCTGCTCAACAATTTCCTCCTCACCTCCAGCCTGACTCTCCCCACCTCCATCTTTGCTCCATTCCCCTAATCCTGTCACTCCCTGATAGCCTAAAAAGTCCTTTCCCAGCATTTTTGTAGGCCCCCTTCAGACACTGGAAGGCCACAAAAAGGTCACCTGGGAGCCTCCTCTTCTCCACTCTGCACAGCCCCGACTCTTTCAGTCTGTGCTCACAGCAGAGCTGCTGCAGCCCTCTGAGCATCCTCCTGGCCCTTCTCTGGACACACTCCAGCATCTCCACATCCCTCTTCTCATAGGGACTCCAGAACTGGATGCAGTACTCCAGGTGGGGTCTCAGCAGAGTACAGTAGAGGGGGAGAATCACCTCCCTGGCCCTGCTGGCCACACTTCTGATGCTGCAGCCCAGGCTCTGCTTGGCTTTCTGGGCTGAAAATGCACACTGCTGGCTCCTGTTGAGCTTCTCCTCCACCAGCACCCCCAGGTCCCTCTCCTCAGGGCTGCTCTCCATCCAGTCACTGCCCAGTCTGGATTGGTGCTTGGCATTGCCTTGACCCAGCTGCAGGACCTTGCACTTGGTCTTGTTGAATCTCCTGATGAGGGTCAACCTCATGAGGATTCCTCCTCATGTTTAAATGAAACTTCCTGTGCCTCAACTTCCACCCATTGTCCCTGGCATTGAGCATCACCCAGCAAAGCCTGGCTTCAGCCTCCTGGCACTCACCTTTACATATTGATAGCCATTGATGAGGCCACTTCTCAATCTCCTCCTCTCCCAGCAGCACAGCCCCAGCTCCCTCAGGCTCTCCTTGTAACAGAGCTGTTCCATTCCCTTCGTTATCTTTGTAGCTCTGGGCTGGACTCTCTCAGGCAGTTCTATGTCCCTCTTGAACTGGAGACAAGGAGCAATGATTTTAAACTAGAGAAAGACAGATTTAGAGTGGAGATTAGGAAAGATTACTTTACTATGAGGGTGGTGGAACACTGGAAGAGGCTGCCCAGGGAGGTGGCCAAGACCCCATCCCTGCAGACATTAAGTCAGTCTTGGGGGGGCTCTGAGCAACCTGATCTAGCTGAAATGTCCCTGCTTGCTGCAGGAGGCTTAGACTAGGTGACCTCCAGAGACCTCTTACCTGTAATGCTCCCTCTCCATTTTTTATTTTTCTGTTTTCCTTTTTCTGATTTCTTTCTAGCTCTGCTTTGTCCTTTGAAGCAAACAAGTATGGTTAGGAAGTTTCTCCCCTCCCTTCTTTTTACAAGGTGTTTGAAAAGGGTAGGTCCAAGTAGGAGGAACTGTGATGTATATTCAGTACTGCTGGGGAAGACTGACATCTCTGTTCATCAAACAACGAATTTCCACCTGAAGGCTTGCAATGCTGCCTGCAGCTGCTGCCGGCCATGAGCAGGCACTGTCTGTGTTTTGCTGTTTCTCCATGAGGTGGCAAGCACTATTGGTTCTTGGCTTGCCAGGGAGGGCTGCAACATGTCAGTGTTTCTGCTGTTTCTCCTGATGCTACGGGAGTTGCAGCCACCTTGCCCATGTTTTGCTATGAAAGTGGCTTACATCTGCCCGTATGGGACAGCATCATGATTCCTCTTCTGCAAAAGCTGGTGGGAAAGGTTCTGGTCCCCTGGTTTTTCCCTCTGCTTGTCACCAGGTCCTGTTCAGCTCTGGTGGCCATTATCAACCACGATTTAGATTATGTGGTGCAGGGAGCAGTGAGAGACTGGAGCAAGGTGGAGCTAGGAGAAAATTCACAGAATCATAGAATCAGTCAGGGTTGGAAGGGACCACAAGGATCAGCCAGTTCCAACGCCCCTGCCATGGCCAGAGACACCCTACCCTGGAGCAGCCTGCCCACAGCCTCATCCAGCCTGGCTTTAAACACCTCCAGGCATGGGGCCTCAACCACCTCCCTGGGCAACCCATTCCAGCCTCTCACCACTCTCGTGCTGAACAACTTCCTCCGCACGTCCAGCCCGGCAGAAGTTGTTGTGAAAGTAGAGTCTGTGTCCTTAGTTTGTGTCCTGGTTTGAATTTGAACATGGGAAAAAAAATGATGTATTTGTTTTTCAGTTTGTTTTTCCTCTTTTTCCCCGTTAGCAGTTGCCATGGCATTCTTCACTGATTCCCCACATCCCATACTGTCCTTCAAAGCAGCAGTCCTGTGAGAGAGAAAGAAGACCAGGAGTTCAGTTTACACAGCTGCTAGGTGGTTTTTCATAGCTGATGGGATGAGTCTCTGGGAAAACAATTCCCTTTCCCAGTCTTCTACTCATAAATAATGAATTTCAGGGAGGTAAAGGTTTATTTGGTGATAAACAGTACTGATCTATGAAGAGCATCCCTTTGTCTAGTGACGTTGCCAGAAGTTATACATCCAGCACAAACTGGTGGAGCAGATCGCCACAGGAGAGTTGCAAATGAAAACCACAACCACCACTGAAAGGCTTTATCTGTGAGGATACTTGTGGCTACAAAGACAGGATTTGGCTGTGCAGGCAGACCTCCACACTGCATGAACACAGCAGTTGGAACTTCTGCATGGAGCTTGCAGGATTAAAGTCCTAGTGGCAAACTTCTGACTGCCTGTCTTGGTTCTAATTTAAATTTCCAGAGGCTCAGATAAATCTGATAGAACCAATAACAATTTTATAAAGTGCCCTTCCCTCTTCCTCCTTCTTTCCCAGAAGAAAGGGAATAGATGGAGAGAGAGAGAGAAGTAAGCACACCCAAATAAATGAATCTCACTTGATTTGGAAGTTAAAAACAGTTTGACAATAACTTAAAAAGGGATCTGGGGTAGGGAAGTTACAAAGGTAAAGGGAAGGGAAAGTAGCAAATACAAAAGGTATAAATACAACTTGACTGCGATGGCAATGGCTTTGTCCACCTCATGGGTGATGGCCACACGGTAAGAGAAACCAGGAGCAGATGGTAAGGGTGGTAAGCCCAAGGCAGGGAGTGCAGAGAGAGTGAAACAGGCAGTCCCCCTGCTTTTATGGGACAGGAAGGGGGGAGTGGGCTAACCATCACCTGGGGGTGTCCAGACCCACCCCTGGGGAGGGGTCAAGACCACCTAGGGTCAGGTTCAGGGTTTACTCCCCCTGGAGTGTTAACCCTGTACACTGCCAAACTGTATTAGCTTTTCAAGAGAAGCTCCAAAACTAGTGTCTGTGTTTGATATGTATGGGAGACTGCTTAGCTGTTCCTCACAGAGCTCAGCAATAGGATGTGCACCAAAAAAAGATCTCCTTCAGTTTTTCACCTGTATGGAATTTAGAAATCCACGAGGATTGTTCCTCACAGGCATATCATTAACTTAGCTTATGTTAGGAAAACAAGGTCTCCCTCCAATGAAGTGTAAGCTTTCAGGAATCTCTGACACTTAGCCTACTTAATAGCATTTATTTTACCTGTGATGGTTTGGGTGTTCTCCACCCCCTTACACTTTGGAAAATCACCCAGACTAGACTCAGTGGCTTCTGGAAATTGAATGAAGCTTATATTTACAGCTCAGCACAATGTACAAGCAGATAGTTACAGTAGATACAGAAATATACAAGTTAAAAGTAACACAGAAACACAGCAGCCCTCCCAGAAACCTGAGTCCCCTGAAGGGGCTCTCAACCACCCTTCCACCTTCCTCCCACCCCTCTACCTTACTCAACACTTGCCTTATACTCAAGGTAGTTTGAGGGGTTGGCCAGGGAGGTTAGGAAGCAGATGGATTAGTCACACAGATGGCAGGTTAGGTTGGAGTCATGGTTTGGGTGTTCCCTCCCCCCCACACACTTTGGAAATCACCCAGACTAAACTCAGCCAGCTCTGGAAATTGAATGAAGCTTATATTTACAGCTGGCACAATGTACAAGCAGATAGTTACAGTAGATACAGTTATAGACAGAAATAGACAAGGTAAAAGGTAATACGGAAACACAACAGCCCTCCCAGAAACCTGAGTCCCCAGGAGGGGCTTCCAACCAGCCCTTCACCTTCTCCCTACCCCTCTCAACTTTACCCCAATCTCAAGGAAGAATGGAGGTTCAGACAGGGGGTTAGGAAGCAAAGTGGATTAGTCAGAGAAACGGAGAGTGAGGTTAGAGAGAGAGAGACACAGCTCGGAGCTCACCAGCAGCAGGAGTAGCAGTGCCTCATCTATGTTTTGATTCTTCTTCTTGTATCTCTCAGTAAGCCTATGAGTGGAGTAGACATCATTCTGTTTTCCTTTCCCAGCCTGTAATCTAGCTCTTCTCACCAAAACATTCTAGCTAGCTTCAAACTAGCACAGTTAGAGAAAGAAGTTCAGCCTAAAGCACAGACAGAGAGCGACTCTGTTATCTGTGTTTGTGTTCTTGTTCTTATCCATCTCAGCAAGCCTCTGAGTGCAGCAGACATCAGCATTGTTTCCTTTTCACAGCCTATAATCTAATTTTTCTCACCAAAACATTCAAGCTAGGCTCAAACTAGCACATTACCATTGTCCTTTAAAGCAGGTTTGCTCTAGCACTTACATAAGGTCCTTTCATGCTTGCATTTGGTTTGGCAATTGATTATGAAGCTAGCTCTGGATTTAAAGGGTGTCAAGGTAATAGAATCATAGAATCTGGATTTAAAGCATGTCAAGGTAATAGAACCATAGAATCAACCAGGTTAGAAGAGACCTCCAAGCTCATCCAGTCCAACCTAAAGCCCAGCCATATCCAATCAACCAGACCATGGCACTAAATGCCTCATCCAGTGTTTGCTTGAACACCTCCAGGGATGACAACTCCACCACCTCCCTGGGCAGCCCATTCCAATGGCAAGTATGGACCCTACTTGCCATTGAGCAGTGTGCACCCTATAAAAAGCCATGACTGCAGAAGTAGAGAGTCATCTTCCTCCTGTGTTCTCCTGCTTCCTAGCTCTGGGCTGCAATATTCTTACCCTGGGGGCTGTGCTATTGCCTTAGTGCTGATGCTTTATTCTTTTGTGTCAGTCTAGGTTTGCCAGGTTCGTTATCTGCATCTCACAACCGAGGAAACCCAGAGCAGCTGTCTGCCTTGCCTAGGGTCCTACCTGAAGTCTGGCAGGTGTGCTGCATGGTTTTTGGTTTGAGATGAAACCCTCAGACCACTTCACCTCTCTCTGGAGAAGTGTGTGGAGACAATGAGCTGCTCTTGCAGAAGCAGTTTTGCTGTTTCTGTCAGCAGGGCAGAGTTTCTCTTACGCTGCTTGGATTTTCTTCCACCTCATTTCTCTCTGATGAGTCTTTCTGTTGACTGGCAGGAAGGATATAGCTGTACCTAAAAGTTTGTTGGAGTAAAGGGCAGCTGCTAGCTTCTAGATTATGAAGAGAAGGAGAAAGCAGGAGGCGAAGCTGCAAGCCAAATGACTTCCATCAGGGCCACAATTTACTGCCTCTATTCATGCATAAGGATTTCTTGATTTTTGAAGACTGCCTCAGAAAAGTGATTTCCTAGCAGTGCATAAACAGAATTATTTGTTTGTTTGCTGGTAAATACATGTCCTGAATAGGGGAGAAATGTAAATATACTCTTGTTACTGAGGTGGTGTCATTTTAGGGACAAGGCTCTTCCTTTACTCTTCTTCCTTTCAGGATCTGAAGGGGGCCTACAAAAAAAGCTGGGGAGGGACTTTTTAGGCTTTCAGGGAGTGCCAGGACTAGGGGGAATGGAGCAAAGCTGGAGGTAGGGAGACTGAGACTGGATGTGAGGAGGAAGTTGTTGAGCTTGAGAGTCGTGAGAGCCTGGAATGGGTTGCCCAGAGAGGTGGTTGAGGCCCCATCCCTGGAGGTATTTAAGGGCAGGCTGGCTGAGGCTGTGGGCAGCCTGATCTAGGGTAGGATGTCCCTGGGCATGGCAGGGGGGGTTGGAACTGGCTGATCCTTGTGGTCCCTTCCAACCTTCTTTGATTCTATGATTGTCTCTGTGGAGTTGTAGAATCTTAAAGTTCCCAACAGTGCTGCTCATCATAAAGGAAAGTGAGCATTTTTTCTAGTTGTTTCACATCCAGGCAAAGGAAAATGAAGCAGAGGTTAAGAAATGCAGTCTGAGAGTAGTGTTTTACATGAAAGTATGAAGGTAGGCACTTTCTTTACTGCTTCTTCTTTTCTTAGGAGTTTTCAGTGCTTCGCTGTTCTATGTTGACTGGAAGTTCTTCTGTTACCATCTAATAATGCTTCATTTATACAGCAGAAAAATACCTTAAAGACGTTCAGATTTTATGTGTGTTTAATGCTTTAGAGAACTAATCCCTTAGAGCATCGTTTCTGAAGGAAAACTACACTCTGGAGGGCAAAAGAAGTGGAGATTCCAAATAGTATTACTTAAACCATGCTCTTTAAAATCTGCTTTTCCATATTGATTTGTGAAAGTTTCTGAAAAATACTTCTACAGCCTTGAAGTTTTTGCACAGAGGTTGCAGCTTAATCATTCTTGCTGGGCAATAAAAGGGAGAACTAATCTTCCTCTGGCTAGTCTGGTTGGGGTAGTCAGACACCCTCCTACGGCTTCCAGCAAGTCACAGAGATGAGCTGTGATCAGAGAGCCACAGCATCATAGGCAAAGCCCCTCAGGATCACGAGTCATAGAATCATAGAATCAACTAGGTTGGAAGAGATCTCCAAGCTCATCCAGTCCAATGTATCACCCAGACCTTTCCAATCAACTAGACCATGGCACTAAGTGCCTCATCAACTGCAGCCTCCTCTTCTGCAGGCTGCACACCCCCAGCTCCCTCAGCCTCTCCTCACAGGGCTGTGCTCCAGCCCCCTCCCCAGCCTTGCTGCCCTTCTCTGGACACCTTCCAGCACCTCAACTTCTCCCTTGAATCGAGGAGCCCAGAACTGGACACAGCACTCAAGGTGTGGCCTGACCAGTGCTGAGCACAGGGGCAGAAGAACCTCCCTTGTCCTGCTGGCCACACTGCTCCTGATCCAGCCCAGGATGCCATTGGCTCTGCTGCCCACCTGGGCACTGCTGCCTCATCTTCAGCTCCTCTCTCCCAGCACCCCCAGGTCCCTCTCTGCCTGGCTGCTCTCCAGCCACTCTGTCCCCAGCCTGTAGTGCTGCTTGGGGTTGTTGTGGACCCTGCACTTGGCCTTGTTCAGTCTCATCCCATTGGCCTCTGCCCACCCATACAGCCTGTCCAGGTCCCTCTGCAGGGCTCTCCTACCCTCCAGCAGCTCCACACCTGCTCCTAACTTGGTGTCATCTGGAAACTTACTGATGCTGGACTTGATCCCCTGGTCTAGGATCATCAATAAAGATGTTGAACAGGACTGTGCCCAGCACTAATCCCCGGGGCACACAACTGGATGTGGCACCATTCACCACCACTCTCTGGGCCCAGCCCTCCAGCCAGTTCTTGACCCATATCAGAGTGAATCTGTCCAAGCCATGGGCTGCCACCAAGTCCAACCTGGAACCCTACTCTACAAGATTCACCTTAAACCATCTGCCTAAGCACCATATCCAAACAACCCTTCAACACATCCAGGGTGGGTGTCTCCACCACCTCCCTGGGCAGCTCATTCCAGTCCCTGAACACTCTTTCTCTGAAAAACTTTTTCCTAATGTCCAATCTATATCTCCCCAGCCTCAGCTTGAGGCCATTGCCCCATTGTTCTGTCTCCAGTTGCCTGTGAGAAGATCCCAGCAGCAGCCTCTTCACAACATCCCTTCAGGTAGCTGTAGACAGCAATATGGTCTTCTCTCAGCCTTCTCTGTTTCACACTAACCATCCCCAGCTCCCTCAGTCACTCGTCATCAGATTTATCCCCCAGACCCTTTCCCAGCTTCCTTGCCCTCCTCTGGACCTGCTCCAGCACCTCCACACCTCTCTTGTATTGTGGTACCCAAAACTGAACACAATACTTGAGCTGTGGCCTCATCAGAGCAGAGCCCAAGGGGACAGTCACCTCCTGGCTCCTGCTGGACACAACATTTTTAATCCCAGCCAGGATGCCATTGACCTTCTTGGATGCCTGGGCACACTGCTGGCTACTATGCAGCTGCCTGTCTGTTACAGCCCCCAGATCCTTTTCTGTGAAGCAGCTCTTCAGCCACGCTTCTCATCACATTCATGGTTCTGACCTCACCTTTGGCTCTGATTCTGGTTGCAGGCATTAAGCCTGTCCCAGGGAGACTTTTTGTCCTGCAATATCACTGAATGTCGATGATCCGTTAAACAGGACCAACTCACTTCTGTGGCTGTTGCTTTGCAGACTGCTCAGTGGTGGGTGAGCTCTCCCAGAAGATCTGCCTTTTTCCTTTAGCAGCTGTAGTAGCTGCACTCCTTATCAGCAGGTTTGCTGCTTGAGATAGGGGGCTATGACTATATCTTGTGTGGACAGGTTCAATTTGTTAGGAGCAGAATATTTCCCACTGTTGTTTCTGTCAGTTTATATCTATTAGAGAATAAAAAACTCTTCACAAGTGTTCTCAAACTTAGAATTCCCAGCTCCACAAAATCATTTCCCATCAATTACATTGAAAATCACCATTGGTTGGGAATAGGAAATGGAACAACTTCTGCAACAGGCCAAATGAAATCTTTTGTCCAAATGGCCACTTTGTGACTTTAATATGCCTGCATCAGTCTGCAAACTCTAGTTCACAGTATCCCAGTCTCACAGTATCA
>WAAF01005868.1:0-14519 GCA_013400475.1 Tricholaema leucomelas
GTGATACTGTGATGATTTTGATAAATTAGTTTGGTGAAAATAATAACCTAAATACATGTTAAGGTAGAAATACTAACCTAGATTTTTGTTGTCTAAGGGACAGCATGCATTTTTCTGTAGTATTGCTATCTTTGGGCAAATCAAAGGGGTTAAGAAGCAAACAGCCAGAAAAAAACAAAACAAAACAGTTCCACTTCTAGCAAAAGCAAGTTTAAATTCATTACGGACTATCAATTCATTGGAGCCACTCCAGTGAAGTTTAAAGTCACTGCTCTACACTGCACTTGGAAAACTGTGCATGTACTTATGAGCTGAACAAAGTATTTGCTAATCAAAGGAGTACTTTCTTTTGAGCTTAATTATTTGTGTAGGGGTTAAAAAGACTTTTTCTGTGGTGCTCCTGGCATCAATGATTTGTGGAAACATCACACTCAAAGGGAAGCAAGGGAACAGAAATGAATAATCACTCAGGAGTGATTTGTCTGTTGATAATTTCCCCTTCTAAAGACTTAGTTAAAAGAAAGGGCAGCTGTGGTATGATGGTTTGGGTGTTACCCACCCCTCCTCCTTTTCTGAAGCTAACCCAGACTAGACTCAGCTGAGCTGGAAATTAAAGAATGAAGCTTTGTATTTACAGCTTAGGACAATATACAAGCAAGTGTTTACAACATACACAGCTATAGACAGAAATAGACAAGTTAAAAAGTAATATAGAAACACAACACTCCACCCAGAAACCAGAGTCCCCAGGAGGGCCTCCCAAACACCCTTCAACCTCCTTTCCACCCTTCTTTCCTTGTAAACATAAAAAGGTAGAGGGAGGTGCTGTCTCATGAGGTAAAATCAGGAGAATTTCTAGGAGCTCCTTAGTTTTTTAATTTTATCTCTAAGACATATGGACTTCGTCCTTCAACTTGTTTCTAATATTGAACTAATACTATTGAATTAACCTCAAAATAATAAGAAAGGTAGGAGCATTCATCATAGCAGTATCCTGAAACATTTGTAGGTAGAGTTAAAAAACAGGGAGGAAAAAAAGGAGAACTTAAAAAAGGGTAAGACGTTCTTTTATAGGTAAATGATCGTTTGTTGTACTAGTCTGAGCTTAGCTGGAATGTTTTGGTAAGAAGAATTAGATTACAGAACAAATCTTATGAGGAGCAGCTGAAGGAACTGGGTTTGTTGAGTCTGTAAAAGAGGATGCTGAGGAGAGACCTCAGTGCTCTCTGTAACTACCTGAAAGGAAGCTGTAGCCAGGTGGGGGTTTGTCTCTTGTCCCCAAGTGGTGGAATGAGAAGAAATGACCTGAAATTGTGACAGTGGAGGTTTAGATTTGATATTAGGAAAAAAATAATTATTCAAAGGAAAGTCAGGTATTGGAATACATTGCTCAGTGAGGTGGTGGAATTACTGTCCCTTGAAGTGTTCAAAACACATGTGGACTTAAGCCTTTGTGGCATGGCCTAATGACCATAGTGGTGTTAGGTTGATGTTTGCATTCAATGATCTCAAAGATCTTTTCCAACCAAACCAAATCTGTGATTCTATGAAATAAATGCAGTGGATTTTTTGGTGTGTTAAGAAATCGTTGTTCCAGCTGACAAGTAGTAGACATTGACTTCTGAAAAGTAGAAAATTTATACTTAATTTCTGGAAAGAAATCAGAAATACATCTCAGGGGTTAAGGTTACAGATATCATTTTGAAGAATTAAAAAGTGATGTAATGTGAAAATTGACTTCAATACAGAGGAAAAAAAGCAGTGATGATATTGTTTCCAAGGTGAAGGTCACTTCATGTATATGTATGTGTGTGTACAGATATTTGTATATGGCATTTCTTATATTTTTTTGTTAGTCACAGTACTTGATCATAGGATAAAACTTAATTGGTCAATAGATAAATTCTTATTTTTCTGTGAGACTAATTTTCCCCTTTACCCTGTTTTTTGTCTCTATTGCATATTTGTTCACTTGACAATCTAAAGGCTTTTATCTATGTAAATGTGATGGTTTGGGTGTTACCTCCCCCCCCACACACACACACTTAAGAAAATCACCCAGACTAGACTCAGCCAAGCTGGAAATTGAGTGAAGCTTTATATTTACAGCTTAGCACAATATACAAGCAGATATGTACAGTATATACAGATATATATAGAAATACAAAAGTTAAAAAGTAATACAGAAACACAGCTCCCCTCCCAGAAACCTGAGTCCCCAGAAGGGGCTCTCAACCACCCTTCCACCTTCCTCCCATCCCTCTACCTTACCCAAGACTTTGCCTTATGCTCAAGATATCGTGGAGGGTCATCCAGGGGGGTTAGGAAGCAGATGGATTAGTCACACAGACAGCAGGTTAGGTTAGGTTAGAGAGAGAAGTTCAGCCCCAGAGAGACAAAGAGTGACTTCTGACCAGGTTGGAAGAGACCTCCAAGATCATGCGGTTCAACCTAGCACCCAGCCCTATCCAGTCAACTAGACCATGGCACTAAGTGACCCATCCAGTCTTTTCCTGAACACCTCCAGGGACGGAGACTCCACCACCTCCCTGGGCAGCCCATTCCAATGCCAAATCACTCTCCCTGTGACCAACTTCCTCCTAACATCCAGCCTAGACCTCCCCCAGCACAACTTCAGACTGTGTCCCCTTGTTCTGCTTCTGGTTGCCTGGGAGAAGAGACCAAACCCACCTGGCTACAGCCTCCCTTCAGGTAGTTGTAGACATCAATGAGGTCACCCCTGAGCGAGCACTTCTGCTAGTACCCCTGGCCGTACACCATCTGGCCTCATACACTTGTTTGCATGGATTAACACAGCCTGCTTTTACAAGTTCCCTATGCTCCACATAGACAGTTGAGGAAGTACACACAAAAAAATGAATTAAGATAACAAATTTACTGAGATGATAAAACACAAAATTACCTTAGCCTGTTTGCAGAAAACACACAGCAAAATGCAGAAGCATCAGCAGAAGTCAAAACAGTTCCTTCCACCCAAGCATGCAGAAATCACTCTGTCAGAAAAGATCATCACCCCCAAAACCCAGAAACCAGAAGCAGCAACTAGGGCAGGAAGCCTCTCATGTTACAATCTGAACTTCAAGCTCCGTAATACTTCTCTCCAGCCAGCATTTTCGTTTTGAAGCTGGCATGACAGCGGCATGATACTGATTATCAGCAGCAGATTCAATTCAATCCATGACAATGTTCTTTTTAACATCAGCAATATTATTTTTCACACTCTCTTTAACATCTTCAAGAACTCTGACTTTTGCATATCCGGTTATTATTCGGTGCTCTAGTGTATTGGCACTGTGCTCTTGTTTGAGTGAAACAGGCACCTAGAAAAAAATGTGATCTTGCATTAGCCTGAGCTAGACTTGCTCAGACTCAGTTATCACTTCTTAAAGGTAAGATTTCTAGCAGAAAAGCTCATAACACTTTAGCTACTGCAGATATATGATGTAGCACTCTAATAATAGAACAATAATTTCAACGTAAAACTGCTAAATAAAACATCTTGAGAATTTAACAATTTTATCTCTCCAGATTGTATTTGAGATCCATTTTTTTTTCTCTGACAGGTAAATAACTGGTTTCTCTTAATTAGACTAGATTATGGGAAAGGAAATTGCTATTGAAACCAGAATTGAAGTAGAATATAGCCTTTTTATCAAGAGCAGTATCTTGTAAATGTCTTAAGCTGTCTAGTTACTATGATAAATAGGTTGAGGTACATACACTTTAATTACTAACAGTGAAATCTGCTGAAGTTGAAGTATTGCACTTGCTAAGAGCTATTAATGTTGAAATGACCCATTTAATAGTGACCTGTGGTATCAAAGTATGGATTTAAATTGGTAATTAATAAAAGTCCATTTCTGAAAATGCTAACACAAGAGCTCAATAAAAATGCTAAGTCTCAAATACCACAGACGGTTTATTGACATTTTAATACATATTACTTATGCAAAATACTTTTGTACAATCAGAACCAGGGATGAGGGGATAACAATACACATATTTCCCAGCTAGCAGTTAGGAAATCAGTGGTACACTTAGAGGACTAGTTCACTTTTGTAGGTTTTTAATCCTGCTTATAAAAGGGGAACATGGCACAATTTCTTTTTGAAGCTGCATTTACAAAATGAACTATTTTATCTCAGACTGCAGAGAACAAGAATTCAGATTTTTTTTTTTTTTTTTTTAAAGAAGAAGAAAATATAGTAGTTCTCATCAGACTACATTTTAATGTCCAGGAAATGAGTAAAGTGAGCTCTCCATGATTTAAATGGGAAAATGTGACTGCTGGTACAAAGGCAAAAGCTGACATATTATCTGTCTGGTTTCTTCCGTCTATATATCTAGAAACTGACATTTCAGAGGCTCAAAATACCTCGTAAAATCCTGATTGCATATGTCAGACAGTGCAGAATTTTGTCATCTGTTCTGTAGGACAGAACAGTTATTTCTTGAGAAAAATACTGACTTTGATTTTTAAATCATAGTACTTTTCCCCTCCATCCTCAGGCAACCTAAGGATTAATTAGCCCAATTCAGCAAGATAGTACAATGCATATTTAAATCTATAGGATTAGTGTGCCTCGCTGAATGATGCCCTAAATTTATAGTAATTTTTATTGGTAGATAAAGTGCTTTAGCAGAATGCTACTATGAATCAAGAAACTGGTATATAGCTGCTGAAGTGTATTATATGCCTTTAGAAGTCAGCAGAATGATATCTTTCCCCCCTGCCTTGTACCTGAATTTTTCTTATGTCATTTATACTTCTCTGTTTATCTCTCTTCTATGTACACACAGATTACACTCAGTATGTCTTAAATTCTTTGGTGAGGTGGCAGGTGCTGTGGTAGGCCTGGTAGGCCCAAAATAGGCTTATACATATCCTGCCTTGCCTAGGCATGTTTTTCTGCTCCACCAGAGAGACAAGCATGGGGAAACGGACACAAAAGAATCTGTAGCTACTGAGTCTGACCTGCCCAGGGTCCTGTAGTAAGGTACACACACTTAGCTTGCGCCTGCCTAGTACAAGGCCTATGCTTTTCCCAAATTAGGGAAAAGCTAGCCTATGGATTTGCCTAATAAAGTATGGTTTGGCTAACTGCCATCCTGATTGGCTATTCTGTCTCCAAAGAGCAATTAATCTTGGCCCACATTGATAAAAGAAGATATGAAGGTAAACAGTGTACTTTTGATTCCCTGCTTTGCTCCCTTGCTTTTCTGCTGTGCTCTGCCGTTGCCTGCTCCAATTGCCTACTGCCTTATTGTTTGCCTGGTAAACTCCACCGCTGTGAGTTGCCAGGAGCAGACCCTGGATGCCTGCACATGATCGGCCTGTGTGGTCAGCATGACATTGTGCTGAGACTGCATTGCTTGGTGTCCTGCTTCTGCACCTGAAGGTCCTGTTTAGAATTCCTAGACATATATACAGATCATCCAGAGGAAGCCAGCAGACAAAGTCAGAGATTATATGCCTCTTTCCCCAGAAGACAGGAAGATTAAGTCTCAATGTCCGACAAGACAGAGTCCCCTGAAAGCATTCGGGCACTGTCTGGACTGTGGCTAGCCCCTGTGAGTTGGGTAGTAATAATTTGTGAGTAAATGTTTCAATGCCTCTTTGTAATTCTCCATTGCCTTCTGTGATGAGCAGAAAGAGCTCCTTGAGTCCATCTACTGGGCAAGTGGCATATTGACCACAAGTGGCATTTGACCGCAGGAACCTTCTCTTCCAGTTCAGTTATTTTTCATATATTTTGCTGGTTATTACTGGATCTAGATATTATCCATAGAATGTTTCCATGACCATGTAAGAACCAAAATATTATTAAAATTAGTGGTTGGGGGTGGCAGAGTTCTGAATATCACAATAAAAAAATTAATTTTAGAAAAATATAATCTCTCATTAATTAATTTCCCCTCTGCAACAGCAGGTGATGGTGGTTCTATCACTCTTTCTTGTTTTTCAGCTGGTTTTCCTTTGTCACAGGGAACATTGTCCACAGACTGAAATTGCTCACTTCTGTCTCTGCTCTGGCACGGGTCCAGCATAGTATTAACTTAATTATTGCATTTTCTGTGCTGTTACTTCAAAACTCTTTTATTTATATTTCTATATGGAATGTGGGGGACATAAAATTGAGTTTTGTTACTCATCAGTTCAGTGACACTTGAACATAGCCAGCTCAAGTTTTTCAAGCTCTTTCCTCCAGTTTTTGATTGTACTCTTTATTTTACAGTATACACATATCAGATATGAAAATCATAACCCCAGAAATGTGTGGAGGGTCTATGACATTACAGCTTTATATCTCTTAGAAGTTCTGAGAGTCACAGAGTACTCAAGGTGAGGCCTGTACTCAACACTGGTCAGGCCACACCTNCAGACAAAGTCAGAGATTATATGCCTCTTTCCCCAGAAGACAGGAAGATTAAGTCTCAATGTCCGACAAGACAGAGTCCCCTGAAAGCATTCGGGCACTGTCTGGACTGTGGCTAGCCCCTGTGAGTTGGGTAGTAATAATTTGTGAGTAAATGTTTCAATGCCTCTTTGTAATTCTCCATTGCCTTCTGTGATGAGCAGAAAGAGCTCCTTGAGTCCATCTACTGGGCAAGTGGCATATTGACCGCAAGTGGCATTTGACCGCAGGAACCTTCTCTTCCAGTTCAGTTATTTTTCATATATTTTGCTGGTTATTACTGGATCTAGATATTATCCATAGAATGTTTCCATGACCATGTAAGAACCAAAATATTATTAAAATTAGTGGTTGGGGGTGGCAGAGTTCTGAATATCACAATAAAAAAATTAATTTTAGAAAAATATAATCTCTCATTAATTAATTTCCCCTCTGCAACAGCAGGTGATGGTGGTTCTGCCACTTTCTTGTTTTTCAGCTGGTTTTCCTTTGTCACAGGGAACATTGTCCACAGACTGAAATTGCTCACTTCTGTCTCTGCTCTGGCACGGGTCCAGCATAGTATTAACTTAATTATTGCATTTTCTGTGCTGTTACTTCAAAACTCTTTTATTTATATTTCTATATGGAATGTGGGGGACATAAAATTGAGTTTTGTTACTCATCAGTTCAGTGACACTTGAACATAGCCAGCTCAAGTTTTTCAAGCTCTTTCCTCCAGTTTTTGATTGTACTCTTTATTTTACAGTATACACATATCAGATATGAAAATCATAACCCCAGAAATGTGTGGAGGGTCTATGACATTACAGCTTTATATCTCTTAGAAGTTCTGAGAGTCACAGAGTACTCAAGGTGAGGCCTGTACTCAACACTGGTCAGGCCACACCTTGAGTACTGTGCCCAGTTCTGGGCTTATCAATTCAAGGAAGATATTAGGTACTGGAAGGTGTCCAGAGAAGAGTGACAAAGCTGGTGAGAGGTCTGGAACACAGCCCTGTGAGGAAAGGCTGAGGGAGCTGGGGGTGTTTAGCCAGAAGAAGTGTCTCAGGGGTGATCTCACTGCTGTCTACAACTATCTGAAGGGAGGTTGTAGCCAGGTAAGAGTCAGTCTCTTCTCCCGGGCAACCAGTGGCAGAACAAGGGGACACAGTCTCAAGTTGTGCTGGGGGATATATAGGATTTATATTCGGAGGAAGTTGTTCACAGAGAGAGTGATTTGCCATTGGAATGGGCTGCCCAGGGAGGTGGTGGAGTTGCTGTCCCTAGAGGTGTTCAAGAAAAGACTGGATGGGGCATTTAGTGCCATAGTCTAGTTGACTGGATAGGGCTGGGTGCTAGGTTGGACTGGATGATCTTGGAGGTCTCTTCCAAACTAGATGATTCTATGATTCTATTGTATTAGAAGCATTTAGTAATCCTTTCTTACTGTGTACAGTAATATAATTTAAAAACTTGGTTTAGCATTTCCTTCATTGTAATTTTCAGTTTGTTTGCATTATTTTGGTGTCAATTGTTTGCTTTTTCACTGCTTTAATTTGATTCTGCCATTTGTGAGTGAAAAGTGATGAGCAGTCACTAGGTAAATACGCTCCATACACCATCCTTTATGTATTGAGTTTCCCATCAAGAATTGCTTCCTACATGCATGAAATCATTGTAATAGCCTAAGCATTATTATGAAATTTAATCAATTATACTGGTCATAATTTAGAGCTGATTTAACAAATTACAATGTAATTACTGTGTAAAGCTAGTTATGACTGAGTTCAAAAAAGACTAACAATTTATATTTATTTTTGTTTGCTTTTACTTGACAAGGGACACATTTTTGCTCTCTTCACAGAATCACAGAATGTTAGGGCCTGGAACTGACCTCAAAAGATCATCCCGTCCAAACCCCTGCCTGAGCAGGATCACCTACACCAGATCACACAGGAATGCATCCAGATGGGTCTTAAAGATCTCCAGAGAGGGAGACTCCACGGCCCCCTGGGCAGTCTGTTCCAGTGTTCATCTGTCTAAATTATTTCTGGGGATATTTCAAAGCTCTCAGGTGGCCTATAAATTCAGACTTTGTTTCTGAGAAAATCTAGATGTCGTTGTGTTGTGGTTTGGATTTGCCACACAACAAATTGGAAATTTATCCTCTGGAGTAAATTTACCACACTGTGCTAGTTTGAGGCTAGCTGGGATATTTTGGTGAGAAGAATTAGATTATAGGCTGTGAAAAGGAAACAATGATAATGGCTACGTCACTCATAGGCTTGCTGAGATGTATAAGAACATAAATATAGATAAAGGAGTCGCTCTCTGTCTCTGAGGCTGCATGAACTTCTCTCTCTAACCTGTCTGACTAATCTATCTCCTTCTTAACTCTTCAAGTAGTTTGCCGTCCCTGCAAACTACTTTAAGCATAAGATAAAGTCTTGAGTAAGATAGAGGGGTGGGGAGAAGGTGGAAGGGGAAGGGTGGTTGGGAGCCCCTCCTAGGGACTCTGGTTTCTCGGAGGGCTGTTGCGTTCCGATATTACTTTTTAACTTGTATATTTCTGTATATATTGTAAATACCTGCTTGTATCTTGTGCTAAGCTGTAAATATAGCCTCAGTCATTCAATTTTCACAGTGGTTGAGTCTAGTCTTGGTAATTTTCTTAAGTGAGGGGGGGCTGGGAAGGTAACACCCAAACCATCACACACATTTACTTAGAATTTTTGATTATATTTACAAAAGCTGAATAAATACAAAAGTATGAAAGCAATAAACATGTACATGTTATATTTACATATATTTACAGCTCAACAGCATAAAGCCACTCCCCTCTACTTCTAAGAGATCTAGAGGGGCTATTTTGCAGTTAGAATGCTGTCTCTACCTCTCCTCCCACACCTTTGCAAACCCAAACAAGAAGATCGGTCAGGCAGCATGCAAGGTCACAGGCAAAACCGAGAAGCCAGAAGAAAGCAGGAGGCAGCCAGAGAGAGAGAAACAAGCTTGTGCTGCAAAATGTAAGATATTCAGCAGTCCAGTGGAGGAGATAAACTTTTCTTGCATTATTTAGTGTCCAATCCCTATAATTGTTTATCCCTCAGACTGGAATTTTCTCTGAAGAATCAGGCATAGCCTGATTTTTCCCAACTGCAACGTGTTGGGAGTGGAGACCAAAGCACAGTTATCATCTAGTTATGGAGCAGAATTTGGGAAACACAGGATTTGGGAAATATTAGTGGGGTTTCCTCTAGACATAATATTCAGTTTTAATCAACTGAAAAACTTCACTGTAAATGGTAACACAAATCTGAATATTGATTCTCCTTTTTTTTTTTTTTTTTTGATAGTATAGATTTTATCTTTTTAACTTAGAAATAGAGGGAGTAGATACAAACTAGAGGAGGGTAATTTTAGATTAGATGTTAGAAAGAAATGCTTCACCATGAGGGTGTAAGACATTGGAACAGGTTGCCCAGAGAGGTGGCGGAAGCCCCATCCCTGGATATTTTTAAGGCCAGGCTCGATGTGGCTCTGAGTAACCTGATTTCATGCAAGGTGCTCCTGCCTGTGATGGGGTGTATGGGGGTGGTGTTTGAACTAGATGATCCTTGAGATCCCTTTCAACCCTGACAATTCTGTGAAATACATGTTTACTCAGTTCTTTCAGTTTGAGAATTGGATCACTCAAAATCTCTTTATCCAGAAGGTCAGTTTCCATATGCTTACTGTCATAAAAAGAAGCAAAGCACATCCAAAAAAAAAGCAACCCAACAAAACTTACAAACATGACGGTACTCATTTTAGAAGTGGGCAGAGAATAGCACAGTTCAGACCAGTGCTCTATGGTGTACCCAAATTTCTTGCTGCTTTGATCTCAGGGTGATCATCGAA
Organism: Tricholaema leucomelas; assembly: GCA_013400475.1. Classification (NCBI taxonomy): domain Eukaryota; kingdom Metazoa; phylum Chordata; class Aves; order Piciformes; family Lybiidae; genus Tricholaema lacrymosa; species Tricholaema leucomelas. Next base: position 10,320 of record WAAF01005868.1, read on the forward strand.
ATATCCAGTATGCCTTTTTAGCTAAATCACCCATAAAGAGTTGGCACCCTCAGTAATTTCAAATCTCTTTTCAGAATGGCTGTTTAAATTTCTTCAGTAAATGCAGCCTATTTCTCAGAACCCTTAACTTTTCTTTCTCACCTTTTCAAAAATGCGATATATGCTTGCTTGTCTACTCTGGTAGATAAGCCTTAAAATTCACTTTGTCAGTCACAGTATTGTTATGTGTTGTGTTGATTTTACTTAGCTGTCAGACGCCCACCAAGCCACTTTTTCACTTTACCTCCTCAACAGGGTGATGGAGAAAATAAGATGAAAAAGCTGTGGGTCAAGATAAAGACAGGGAGACTACTCACCAATTGCTGTCAGTAATAAACCAGATTTGACTTGGGGAGGATTAATGTAATGTGATATCAAATAAAAAAAAAATTTTAAAAAAAAGGAAAGTAAGAAATAAAGAAAAAAAGATGAAAACAACAACTTTCCTTTGTCACTCTCCTTATTTCTCAGTCAACTTTGCTGCTTAATTCCTGAATACTCTGGCTAGCAGTGTTATGAACGGGAAATTAATTAATGTGAGATGCTATTTTTTTCCAAAATGAATATTGTTTATTTTTATATTCAGAAGTCTCACCACCCCCCACCACTAATTTTAGTAATAATATGTTCTTTGCACTGTCATGTAAAAAATTTACAGATAATGTTTATATATTTTGCTGGTTATTAATTGAACTGGAAGAGAAGATCCCTGTGGTCAAATGCCACTTGTAGCCAATATACTGCTTACCGACTAGATGGACTGAAGGAGCTCTTTCTGCTCATGACAGAAGGCAACAGAGAATTACAAGAGGCTTTTAAGTGTTTACTCACAAAATTATTATTACTTGACTCGCAGGGCTAGCCACAGTCCCAGACAGTACCCAGACGCTTTCAGGGAACTCTGTTTTGTCGGCCACTGAGACTTAATTCTTCCCAAGTTTCTGGGGAAAGGAGGCAGATAATCTCTGACCTTGTCTCCTGGCTCCTCTAGACAATTGCTGTATCTCCAGGACTTCTCATCTTGGCAGAAGACTTTCCTTTGTAGGCAGGATGTCTTGTGATGTGCAGTCTCAGCATGATGTCATGCTGGCTACATAGGCCAATTGCTTGGAGACATTTAGAGCCTGTTCCTGGTAATCTTGTGACAGTGGAGTTTCCAGGCAAACAATAAGGCAGTAAGCAATGGCAGCAGGCAACAGCAGGCATGAATACAATGGCAGAGTGGACTCTGTTTTCCTGCATATCTCTTTTATCAATGTGGGCCAAGATTAATTGCCCTTTGGACACAGACTAGCCAGTTGGAATGACAGTTAGCCAAGCTTGACCATATTAGGTAAAGCCATAAGCTTGCTTTACTCAACTTTGGGAAAAGCACAGACTTTGCACAGGGCAGGCACAAGCTAAGTGTGTGTACCTTGGTCACCACAGGATGTAAAGAGGGGCAAAATAAGTCTGGGCCAGCCACAGTCCTTAGACTCAGTGACTCCAGGTGATTTTTGTCTTCTTTCCTGCGGTTGCACTTCCCATGGAGCAGAAAAACATGCCTGGGCAAGCCAGGATATTTGGGGCCTATTAGGCCTACTACAACACATAGCTTCAGGAAACATTCACCTGCTTCAGCTTTGGGTTCTTTACAGTCTTCAATATATATAACTGTTACAGTTTATACCTCCTTAAAGGCTGCAGGGGAGTCTCTGCTCTGGCAGGAAAACCAAAGCAAAAGTTGGAAAGGTTATTTTTAGTTGGAAACTAATATTCACATGATCCAATAGCTTTATTATCTAAAGATATACAGGGTCTCATGTTAAACTTGCACATCCTAAACTGTACCTATCAGAAGTGGTAATATTCAAAATTTTTGCAGATTTATTTCACTGTGCTTCTACCAAAACCCTCAATCCCTTCACAATGTGTGACAACTACATCTGTGTGGAGCAAATGAGTGCCACACTGTTGTACTCCAGTACTTCAGAATGAGCTAGCTGAAATAGCAGCTTTAGTTTGAATTAGTCAACTCTGATGAAATATAGCCTTAATACATCATCATGTTTCATTCAGGTAGCATTGGGCCATGGAGATGAACCTAAAATTAAATATATGCATAAGTTCTTGCAGGACCAGAGTTTAAATTTCATGCCACTTCAAGAAGAAGCCCAGTTTGGGACAACTCAGAGGAACTTTATGCTCAGCCAAAGCTGATATGCAACCTTAAATAATAGAAAATTTTAGTGTGAGAGAAAAAGGTAATAAAATATTAAATCTTCCCTGTTCTAATCCTGTGATTGTTTGGTGTTTGTTTTGTTGAATGAAATTAATTCATCTGTGTTGAAAGATCATGTATGCAAGATGGCTTCTATTTGGCATAATATATGCTATACTTTAGCTAGCTGTTTATTGTCATCTAATGTTATGAGGGCAACATTTAAGAAATTACTTAACTTTCTCAAAATGAAGTTATGGGAACAACTGTTTAGATTCTTGAAATAAGATCCATTATTATGAATTAGTTTCCTATTTCTGCATAACATATTGTATGATATAGAAAGTCACAGAACAGAAATTATATGGAATAAAATTTCATGTGTGAATTAATATGGAAGAATTTTAAAAAATTGAAATGCACTTGATTTTTTTGAAGAAATTTCTGATTTGCATTTTCTAGCTTACTCTGTAATTGATAGTGTGACAATTGATGGGCATGAGAGAGCAAGTTTCACTTGGAATCTGATAACTTCAGCTAAATTATTCTATTAAGAATGATATATGATGTAATCTGAACTTTATTGGGTCACTTAGTCTATGGCTGTACTACTAAACACAGTAGCTGTATGAACAATCTGCACTCTAGAATGTAAGTAGCACAGCATATTTTTTCCTCCAGTCTAAGCTGCTTTCTTGCACAGGAAAAGGCTGTTAGAAAGGGTCCCAGGCCAATGATACGCACAGGCATCACTGTATATCTTTTGATATAGGCCAAAACTAGACCAGGATATATTATGTATACAACATTTACATAGCTCGTAGCTGTATCGACCATGTCAGATGGATTACTCCAGATAAGGATCTCTTATTCTGATCTGGATCTCTTATTGCAAGGCAAAGTAGTGCAGAACATTTTCTGTTCATACTGCTTTTTTAAAACAGACTGTCTCTACTACCTGACTTACTCAAGATTTTCTGGCCCCTATGTTAAATCTGACTCTTTGATATAGTTCAGTATTTGAAATGGTGCTAAAGCTGACACTATAGCTGACAAACTAATTTTTATATAGATTGGAAGTGTGATGTGATCCAAAGGCTGCAGGAATGCATAGAACTGGAGGAATCATAGAATGGTTTAGGTTGGCAGGGACCTCAAGGATCATCCAGCTCCAACCCCCTGCCATAGGCAGGGACACCTCCCACTAGAGCAGGCTGCTCAAGGCCTCATCCAGCCTGGCCTTAAACACCTCCAGGGAGGAAGCATCCACAACCTCTCTGGGCAACCTGTTCCAGTGTCTTACCACCCTCACTGGAAAGAACTTCCTCCTAACATCCAGTCTAAATCTCCCCTCTTCCAGTTCAAACCCATTACCCCTCATCCTGACATTACCAGACCTTGTCAATAGTCCCTCCCCAGCCTTCCTGTAGGCTCCCTTCAGATACTGGAAGGTCACTATCAGGTCTTCTTGAAGCCTTCTCTTCTCCAAGCTGAAGAGCCTCAAATCTCTCAGCCTGTCCTCATAGCAGAGGTGCTCCAGCCCTCTGATCATCTTTGTGGCTCTCCTCTGGACTCGCTCCAGCAGTTCCATGTCCTTCTTGTGTTGAGGGCTCTAGAACTGCAGATAGTATTCCAGAATCAGACCTTTTCCAGACAATCTGTCTTTAGCTTACCTTAATGGAGAGGGTCTAAAGTAAATCATGCCCACAGATGCACATGGATTTTTATTCTAGATGATTTTGTTGATACAATGCACAACTAAGAAGGGAACATGTGTCTATAGTGTTGGCAGTCAAGAGACTGAGAGCTGGTATTGAATCACAGAACCATAGAATCAAGCAGGATGGAAGAGACCTCCAAGATCATCCAGCCCAACGTATCACCCAGCCCTGTCCAATCAACTAGACCATGGCACTAAGTGGCTCAGCCAGGCTTTTCTGAAACACCTCCAGGGACGGCAA
>WAAF01005868.1:14820-38563 GCA_013400475.1 Tricholaema leucomelas
CCTGTCAAGGAACCTCTGCGGGGCTCTCCTACCCTCCAACAGATTGACACCTGCTCCTAGCTTGGTGTCCTCTTCAGACTTACTGATGGTGGACTCTGAATTGCAATTCTAAATTATTTGATAGCATTAACACAATGCCTCTGTGAGGCAGCCCATATATTTACTGATGGTGATTTACTGATACAAAACTGAAAAGGAGGCTGGAACACTTTTACACAAATGAAAATGTACAGTGCAAGGGATATGGAAGGATGAAATAAAACAGTAGGACACATCATAGGATGGCTATGAAAGATTAATTTTTTACACCATCAACTTTTGCTCTCCTAAAAATGCTGACAGAAATATAAACGTGTAAAACATCAATGTTTTCTCTGCTTTGAAACTTCGACAATGGTGACAATACTTCTTCTTGTTTTGATTTATATTAACTTAAATAAAAGTTTAAACTTGTCATGAAATTGGTCTGACCAGCTATTTTTCTCTGAACAAGGATTTAAAATTATCTGATAAGAATGAGTCCTGTGTATTTCTAGTACCAACAGAAAATAACACACCTGACACCGTCTATATGTAAAACCAGTAATGTTTAGTATGTCTTATTTTTCCTCAATAAATCTGTGAGTGACAATGAATCCCATTGTGCAGCATTCTTTAAAAATAATGTAAATTATTCAGTTTGGCTATAATTCAGATGTAGATTTTAAAATTATAGGTAAAATATTATACCATGGAGCCTGTCTTCTGTTCTAGAAGTAAATGTTTGATGCGCAACAGTGCCTATCGAATGGATAACACAAATGCAAGTTAGGAATAGAGATACATTTCCTGATTTAGGTTGTTCTTTTCCACTCTGAGTGACTTTGCATCAGGGACTGCAACATCTCTTCTGCTGCCACAACTTGTTCTTGGCACAAGAACAACCACCTGAGGGGTGGTTGTAGCCAGGAGGAGGTTGCTCTCTTCTCTCAGGTGGCCAGCACCAGAACAAGAGGACACAGCCTCAGGCTGCGCCGGGGGAAGTTTAGGCTCGAGGTGAGGAGAAAATTCTTCACTGAGTCATTGGACACTGGAATGGGCTGCCCAGGGAGGTGGTGGAGTCGCCGTCCCTGGAGCTGTTCAAGGCAAGGTTGGACATGGCACTTGGTGCCATGGTCTAGCCTTGAGCTCTGTGGTAAAGGGTTGGACTTGATGATCTGTGAGGTCTCTTCCAACCTTGGTGATACTGTGATACTGTGTGATACTTAAATACGAAAGATAAGGCATGATAATAGGAAACTTATTGTGTATATTAACAATTAGAAACTTACAGAAAAAAAAAGTATGGTGGTTATGTTATTTTTTCACTTCATTATCAGTTATTATTATAGCTGTCATTAGTTGAGCTCAGTAATGTTTTTGTAGGTGTTAACATATTTAGTATTATTGCAAACTTTTAAAATCTCACCTTCTTGATGTATTTCTGCAGATTGCAAAGTGAAACACACCACCTGCTTCTCTCTAAAATAGAAAATAATTTTGGAGAACACTTTATGGAAATTCAGTTGAACTTTTGTTCTTCAGAAAGTCTGCTTTGCTATGTCTTGAGGAAAACTACCTTAATGGTCTTCTGCTCTACAAATTAACTGAACGTAAAAGTTCCTTTATTTCATAAAGTCAATGAACATTTACACATGAGAAATAGAAACTCCATTTAGTCATATAGCAGTGATGAAAGCTATTTTATGCTTTGGATGAGCATCTCCATTTCTTATGGAACAAGGGATGCCATCCAAAGGGATCTGGACAGGCTGGAGATGTGGGCACAAGCCAACCTCATAAGGTTCAACAAGACCAAGTGCAGGGTCCTGCAGATGGGTCGAGGTAATCCCAGGCACAAATCCATGCTGGGCAGTGACTGGCTGGAGAGCAGCCCTGAGAGGGACTTGGAGGTGCTGGTGGATGAGAAGCTCAACATAAGCCAGCAGTGTGCACTTGCAGCCCTGAGGGCCAACCAAATCCTGGACTTTTTAGGCTATCAGGGAGTGACAGGACTAGGGGGAATGGAGCAAATCTGGAGGTGGGGAGATTCAGAGTGGACGTGAAAAGGAAGTTGTTCAGCATGAGAGTGGTGAGATGCTGGAATGGGTTGCCCAGTGTTGCGGAGGGGTATTCTGCTGCCTACACCGATTTTGGCAGAGGGGAGAAATTAATTGGTGTGAGATAATATTCTATAAAAATATATATTTATTAACATCAATACTCTGAACTCTTGCCACCCCCAGCCACTGTGTTTAATATTAAAAAGATTCTACATGGTCATGGAGACATTCTAGGATTAATACCACACTATAACTTATTAATAACTAGCAAACATTCAAACTATAAACAGAGAGAGGACTTTCCCTGCAGCTTAATGCTGCTTGGGGTCAATATACCATTTGCCCAGCAGAGTGGGCTGAAACTCTTTCTGCTCTATGGCAGAGACAACAGAAATTACAGAGGCATTAAAGCATTTACTCACAGTTCTGATTAATCATCAATAATCACCCTCTGGGGCTATGTCACAGCCTATTACTAGTGTCCAAACTTCAGGGGAGCTTTGCCCATGGACTTTGAGGCTGGAATCCTCCCAGCTTTAGGGGAAAGGAGAATCTTCCTGGTTTCTGTGGAAATGAGTCTCTGACCTTGTTCTCCTGGTGAAGGATGCAATCTCTGCCCTTGTCACGTGGCTTCTTCTGGATGCTCTGTCCGGGGATTGTTGGCAGGGCCTCAGGTGCAGGAGTAGGATGCCGTGCAGTCTGAGCACGGTTTTCACGCTGGCTGGCAGACTGATTGTGTGTAGGCAAGTGGGGTCTGCTTCCTGGTTAGCTCAGCGGCAGTGGCACTTACCAGGCAATAAAGGCAGGCAATACAGGATCTAGTCCTAATAACTCACTGCAGTAGTGTGCAAGTGTGCACAGCTGGCTGGGAGACTATGGGAGATTTTGTCTCCATAATAACAGCATAAGCAAGTAGGCATAAGCAAGAGGCTGGTGAGTCTAAAGCCTAATAATCAGAGAGTGTGCCTGAATGTGAGTGATCATGAGCAGTGGGGCCCGAGCACAGGGCCTGAGCGAGAGCAAGAGAGAGAGAGTCAGAGCATGCTGGTGAAGCGAGAGTGAGAGTGAGAGAGCACATTGTTTACCTGTGTGCCTCTATTTATCAACTGTGTGCTGAGATTAATGGCCCTTTGCACACTAGAATGACCAATCAGGTTATGGCAGTCAGCCAAACAATACCATAATAGGCAAAATCACAAGCCTGGACTTTTCCAAATCTGGAAAGAGCATGGGCTAGCATTAGGCAGACATGAGCTGGGTGCATGGGGCTTACACAACATGTTTCCAACCACCTTCTACAATCAGGGGGTCCTGGGCAGGCCAGACTTTATGGCACCAGGCCTATTGTGCCCCTTTTGTGCTTGTTTATCCATTTAATGTGTTTACCTCTGGTTTAGGCAGAAAAACATGTCCAGGCGAGGCAAGGCAAAAAATAAGCCTATTTTCGGGCCTACAGGCCCTCCACAACACTCAGGGAGGTGATTGGCGCCCCATCCCTGAGGGTGTTTAAAGCCAGGCTGGATGAGGCTGTGGCCAGCCTAATCTAGGCTAGGATGATGGCAGGGAGATTGGAACTAGATGATCCTTGTGGTCCCTTCCAACCCTGACTGATTCTATGATTCTTTGGCAAGTAGACGCCAGAATCTTGTCATTGTTGTCTTTTTCTCTTACATACAGTGAGAAAATTCTTTTCCTTGTACACAAAGAGACAAGGTTTCAAAAGAAGATTGAAGTGAAGGATAGATAAAAATGAAAGATAAGTTTAGTTAGGAAAAAAAAGAAAAGAATCAGTTGCTGAAGATGAAACAAAATCCAGGCATAATATCCTAAATAAAGATTTAAACAATTATTGGCTATCTAATTATCTTTGGAGGTAATATATTTGGAGACTAAACTAGCTATCCTCCAATCTGTTTTTATGACTATCATAGCCTTCTGAGCTGACATTGATGTAACTTTTTGTTCTATTCCAGCCAAGCATACTGAAATTTAAGGTAATATACTACTCCAATAGTATCAGACTTCTGATATAATTTAAGGTAATATACTACTCCAGAAGTATCAGACTTCTGAAAAACAGCCAAATACATTCTGTAATCCCAAAAGAAAGCAAAAAAAAACCTACAAAAAGTGTCATTTCATTCAAATTATGCAACATTCATTATCATTATTTAATAGATTCTAAAGACTTAGAATAGCTGATTAAACAAATCAATTTAGCAAGTAGGGTTTTGGGGGTTTTGTTCAAATAAATTGATACGTAGTGTTACAAACTAGACATAGTTGGCAATAGGGAGTTATGTCCTAAAAAGTCAGGGAAATTAAATTTCATAATTGCAAACAGACATGCAATTAGCATTTGATATGCTTACAGGTTTTTTGTGTCAGAAAACACGGAGCTAGCTGGAGCAAGTACATCTGATGTCTTGCAATTTATTAATCTAGAAATAAATGCCATTAATATTACATGATTGGCACATTACCACATTATTTCTAGTAGACTAATTTTAATAAGGCTGCTATCAGGTTAATCAAGCCCTATGAGGAGAGGCTGAGGGAGCTGGGGTTGTTTAGCCTGGAGAAGAGGAGGCTCAGGGGTGACCTCATTGCTGTCTACAACTACCTGAAGGGAGGTTGTAGCCAGGTGGAGGTTGGTCTCTTCTCCCAGGTAACCAGCAATAGAACAAGGGGACACAGCCTCAAGTTGTGCTGGGGGAAGTATGGGCTGGATGTTAGGAGGAAGTTCTTCACAGAGAGAGTGATTGTCATTGGAATGGGCTGCCCAGGGAGGTGGTGGAGTCACCGTCACTGGAGGTGTTCAGGAAAAGCCTGGCTGAGGCACTTAGTGCCATGGTCTAGTTGACTGGATAGGGCTGGGTGCTAAGTTGGACTGGATGATCTTGGAGGTCTCTTCCAACCTGGTTGATTCTATTCTATTCTAAAGGATAATAAGTCCATGTAAAAGTGTTTTTTACATCTCTAAGCATGTGCACTTCCCCATTCTTCCCACTCAAAACATTAAAAAGAATTCAGTGTGTTTTATTGATCACTAGCCATCATGAAAATGTTATGCTAGGGATGGTAGAAAATAAATATTGTTGTATCGGGAAACTTTCAGAGTTACTTATTTAATGCAGTTCCCCAGGAAATGATCTATAATGTGAGGTTGGACCAAATGGTTGAAATGATATCCTAACAATAAAAAAAAATCTGATTTCCCCTTCTCAGTCTCATGACCCTTGTGCTAGTTTGAAGCTAGCTGGAATATTTTGGTGAGAAGAATTAGATTACAGGCTGTGAATAGGAAACAATGGTGATGTCTACTGCACTCATAGGCTTGCTGAGATATATAAAAACAAGAACATAAATATAGATAACAGAGTTGCTCTCTGGCTGTCTGCACTTTTCTTAACCTGCTGACTGTGTGACTAATCCTTCTGCTTCCTAACCCCTCTGGCTGATTCTCCAGACTCACCTTGAATGTAAGGCAAAGTCTGGGATAAAGTAGAGGGGTGGAAAGGAGGTGGAAGGGTGGTCGAGAGCCCCTCCTGGGGACTCTGGTTTCTGGGAGGGCTGTTGTGTTTCTGTATTATTTGTTAAACTTGTCTATTTCTGTCTATAGCTGTATAGATTGTAAATACCTGCTTGTATATTGTGCTAAGCTGTAAATAGAAAGCTCCATTCTCATTTCTAGGTCGCTGAGTCTAGTCTGGGTGATTTTCTTAAGGTAGAGGGGGAGGGGGGGTGTGTGCAAATAACACTCAAACCATCACAGGCCTGTGCAGCTTCTCTGCTGTTTCAAGCCTGTTGCATGTTTAGCCCCAAAATAAACTGCAGAACTAAATGAAAATCAGCAATATACAGACTTGACAAAGGGTGGCTGGAAAGCTACCTAGCAGAAAAGGGTCTGGGAGTGTTGGTTGACAGCCAGCAATGTGCCCAGGTGGCCAAGAAGGCAAACAGCATTCTGGCCTATAGCAAAATCAGCATGTCCAGCAGCAGTAGGGAAGTGATCGTGCCTCTTTACTCAGCATTGACAAGGTCACACCTCTCAAATATTGCGTTCAGTTTTGGGCACTGCATTGTAAGAGAGAGATTTTGTTTCTAGAGCATGTCCAGAGAGGGCAATGAAGCTGGTGAAGGGTCTGGAGAACATGTCTTAGGGGGAGCATCTAAGAGATCTGGCTCTGTTCAGTCTGAAGAAGGCTGAGGGGAGACCTCATTGCTCTCTACAACTACCTGAAAGGAAATTTGTCCCTAGCAAGTCATCAGATGAAAGGAACTATCTGTGGGTGGAGTAGGTTGAATATTACAAATTATTTCTTTTCTGAAAAGAGTGATCAGAGATTGGAATATGTTGGTGGGAGGTGGTGGAGTCGCTGGGGATGTTCAAAAAACATCTACATGTTACACTTTGGGACATAATTTAGTGCTTATGGCAGAGTTAGGTTGGTGGTTATACTTGATGATCTTAGAAGTGTTTTCCAATTTTAATGATTCTATGACAGACTGGAGAGGTAGGCACAAGCTAACCTCACCAGGTTCAACAAGATCAAGTGCAAGGTCCTGCATCTGGGTCAGGGAAATCCCAAGCACAAATCCAGTCTGGGCAGTGAGTGAGTGGCTGGAGAGCAACCCTGAAGAGAGGGACTTGGGGGTGCTGCTGCACAAGAAGCTCAACATGAGCCAGCAGTGTGCACTTGCAGTCCGGAGGGCCAACCATTTGCTGGGCTGCATCAGGAGAAGTATGGCCAACAGGTTGAGGGAGGTGATTCTCCCCTTCTGCTCTGCTCTGGTGAGACCCCACCTGAGTACTGCATCCAGTTCTGGAGCCCCCATTACAAGAGGGATGTGGAGATGCTGGAGCATGTCCAGAGAAGGGCCATGAGGATGCTCAGAGGGCTGGAGCACCTCTTATATGAAGACAGACTGAAAGAGTTGGGGCTGTTCAGTCTGGAGAAGAGGAGGCTCCGAGATGACCTTCTTGTGGCCTTTCAGTATCTGAAGGGGGCCTACAAAAAAGCTGAGTAAGGACTTTTTGTGCTATCAGGGAGTGACAGAACTAGGAGGAATGGAGCAAAGCTGGAAGTGGGGAAGTTCAGAGTGGATGTGAGGAGGAAGTTTTTACGCATGAGAGTGGTGAGAGCCTGGAATGGGTTACACAGGGAGGTGGTTGAGGCCCCATCCCTGGAGGTGTTTAAGGCCAGGCTGGATGAGGCTGTGGGCAGCCTGATCTAGGCTAGGGTGTCCCTGGGCATGGCATGGGGGTTGGAACTAGATGATCCTTGTGGTCCTTTCCAACCCTGACTGATTCTATGATTGTATGATTTTATGACAACCAGATGTAGCACAAGGCTCCTGAAAGCAGGAGGGAAATGTGGGATGTGACAGAAGGATTCCTCTATTATGTGGATATCATATGAAGCTACAATCCTAGTGAGTATTTTCTGGACCTGACAGATTCAAACATTTGTATCAAGTACACAAACATCTGAAGGAACACTTGAAAAGGGACTTTATGACAAAACGAAAAATAAAACAAGCAGAAGAGGAGTCCATCCTGCTTTCAAAATAATTTGCTGCCTTTTCCTCTGAAGTTCAGAATAAAGCACTCTCTTACTCTCTCAATGTCCCTGAGAATCCCTAGCTCTCAGATAACCAATTAATTAGTCATTCACTACCCCTTTTTAAAGAAGTCTCATTCAGATAAGTACAGGCTTAGTCACTTGAAAAGACCAAGCAAAACAAAAAAAGAGTTTCAGGTAAAGCCATTTTCCTCATAATTGTACTGTGCAAAAGCTCTTGAGCTCACTATGCTTTCTTCCCAAGGTTTTGCACCCTAACCGGCAAAAAAAGCTCTCAAATTCAAAAACCAAAGCTGCCTTTGCAACAACATTTGCATATTTCTATGTCTTTTGACATCACCTATTTTTGTCATTTTTTTTCATAATTTAAACAGATAAAATAGTTTTATTGTCCATGAGCACTCAAAGATAACTGCTCTAAAAGGCAGATTCATTTAAGGAGGAGCTTTCTAAAATGAATCCTTTCTGATGATGCTCAAAGGAATCATTCAATGTACAAGGCAGTTTTCCTTTTCAAATACCAGTTTTAATCACAGTATCACAGTATCACCAAGGTTGGAAGAGACCTCATAGATCATCAAGTCCAACCCTTCACCACAGAGCTCAAGGCTAGACCATGGCACCAAGTGCCACGTCCAATCCTGCCTTGAACAGCTCCAGGGACAGCGACTCCACCACCTCCCTGGGCAGCCCATTCCAGTAGCCAATGACTCTCTCAGTGAAGAAGCTTCTCCTCACCTCAAGCCTAAATTTCCCCTGGCACAGCTTGAGGCTGTGTCCTCTTGTTCTGGTGCTGACCGCCTGAGAGAAGAGAGCAACCTCCTCCTGGCTACAACCACCCCTCAGGTAGTTGTTAATGAAGACTCTGCTGTCACTTAGCTGCAACTTTCTCAAAAGTAACCTGTGTTGGAAATTACTTTAAAAAAAAACAGGGAAACAAACACACAAGAAAAATTCCACCAAACCAGAAGGCTATTTTCTAAAGATTTTGCTAATATAAATGCTTCCTTATTTTTTATGATCTTTTCAGATAATTTAAAAAAAATAACAAAACAGAAAAAAAAGACAAGAAAAAGGTTGAAAAAGAAAAGTATAATATTTGAATTGAAAAATGCTTCCAGTTCTGTACTGTTTTCATTCCTATGAATTTCATGTCTATCAGAAATGTATTTTCTGAGTCACAATTGTCTTTCATAGAATCATCGAATCAAGCAGGTTGGACGAGACCTCCAAGATCATCCAGTCCAACCTAGCACCCAGCCCTATCCAGTCAACTAGACGATGACACTAAGTGACCCATCCAGTCTTTTCTTGAACACCTCCAGGGATGGAGACTCCACCACCTCCCTGGGCAGCCCATTCCAATGCCAATCACTCTCTCTGGCAAGAACTTCTTCCTAACATCCAGCCTAGACCTCCCCTGCCACAACTTGTGACTGTGTCCCTTTGTTCTGTTGCTGGTTGCCTGGCAGAAGAGACCAACCCCCACCTGGTTACAGTCTCTCTTCAGGTAGTTGTAGACAGCAATGAGGTCACTCCTGAGTCTCCTCTTCTCCAGGCTAACACTCCCAGCTCCCTCAGCCTCTCCTCACAGGGCTGTGCTCCAGGCCTCTCACCAGTTTTGTTGCCCTTCTCTGGACATGTTCCAGTTTCTCAACACGTCTTCTGAATTGAAGAGCCCAGAACTGGACACAGTACTCAAGGTGTGGCCTGACCAGTGTTGAGTACAGGGGCAGAGTAGCCTCCCTTGTCCTACTGGCCACACTGTTCCCCATCCAGGCCAGGATGCTATTGGCTCTTTTGGCCACCTGGGCACATTGCTAGAAATTGTTACTAATAACCATCATAGAAATACAATTTGTTAAGTTATAAAGACTAAAGTTCCATTCATCCCTTGTTGAGAGTTGAACTGAAATCAGAATCTCTGAGCTTTGCTATGTGACCTTATTGGATATTATCTGTCTCCCTTTTCTGTAAGACACATGGGAAAGTAAGCTCAGTGAAGAGTGGAAAGAAAGTTATATGGAAATGAGCAGAAATGAAGACAGTTTAAAATATCACTTTTCTAACACTGCTTGCTCATCTCCTGCCCTTATGCCAGAATTCATCACTTTTTCAATGTAGCAGTGCAACTGTTTGAATTGTGGTGCTGTAAACTGAATCATTAATGTGAATAACAAACCTCAGAATCTCCTTTATTAATACAGTTCATTTCAGGGATCTGTTCTACATTATGGCCTTACAAATGTTTTCAGAGGCACAAAAGGGAGTGTGATGAATGAGAACAAGCAATGGGGGGTCAAGGTGTGTGTATTTTTGTCGGTAGTGAGGACCTCTTAAATTAGCTTCACTTCCAAGGGAAATATATGTGGAACTGCAGTCTTACTCTTCCACCTTCTCTCTTCTTTAATACAACTTCTATTCATATTGTTCATCTGTTCCTCCCTCCAGGGGGGATTCACTGCTTAAAGCCAATATCTAGTAGTTGAAAATTTCCATTCTCTTCAGTAAAGTGTAATTTCTCAGGTAGGAGGGCCCATTCAACTCCCCATAGCACTGCATACAGTGCCATAAATTTTTGTAACCTTAGAACAGAATATAAAATTGTAACACATTCTTTCCTTTATTCAAGATGTAGAGAGAAAGGAAAATAACACAGGTATGATTAAGACAAATAAATGTATTCTCACACTCTCCACACAAAATTCTCTTTCACTTCAAAGAAAAGAGATTGTTAAAAAACTGTAAAAAAGTGAAACGATAAAATGAAATAATACATTAGAGGAGCAGTAGCAGTAATCTCTCCAATTTCAGGATAAATCTTACATTATATATATATAATATATTAAAATTAGATACATAATTCCTAACCCTTTAACAAAATTTAAGAAATTAATGCAAATCAGTGCAAGTATGAAAACCCAACAGCCCAGGCAAACACTTTATAAATTAAAGTACTGAGCAAAGACTAAGAAAAGTCTGGGCAAACTCTTCAGCTTTAATAAAAAAGGTGATTTAGGGGTGTAGTTGGTTGGTTGGTTGTTTTCAGAGTGGGACAACTATTTCACTTAATAAATTGTAGAAAACCAAGCTATCCCTCAACCTGTGATGACATCGAAACACATCAGAAATACATTTTATCTCAAACTGATGCATGATTACAGTATCACAGTTAGAGAATTGGAGAATGATTGAGGCTTGAAAGGACCTCTGGAGGTCATTTGGTCCAACCACTCTGCTCAGCCAGGGTCTGGTACATCTGACTGCCCAAGACCATGTGCAGATAGCTTTTGAATATCTCTAAGGGATAATTCACAACATCTTTGGGCAAGCCATGCTAGTGCCCACTCATCTTTACTTAAAAAATCTTTCCCAACATCAAGTCAGAACCTCCTGTGTTTCAGTTTGTGCCCATTGCCTCTCATCCTGTTTTTCACTGGGCATCACTGAAATGAGTCTGGCTCTATTCTATTTACACACTCATATACAATGATGAGATATCCCATGAGCTTCATCTTCTCCAGGCTGAACAATTCTAAATATTTAAAGTTCTCTATGTAAATTGTGTTGGTTTGGGATATCAGCTAGTCTTAACTGAAGCTTTTGCTGTTGTTGTTGTTGATTTGAGGGTTGTGCTTGTTTGTTTCTCCCAGCAATGCTTCTCCTCATGAGTAGCTAGCAAGCTAGCAATCTTTTACTTTTGTTTCAGAACTGCTCAGGAATTTCTAAGATGCAGTTCTATGTCTGATTGCAATTTGTTGAAGTGTCATTGTTTGATAGTTTAGATGAATCCTATCACCAGATAATGAATGCTAACCTCATTGACCTGACTTCTTGGTAACCTGCCTAACTGACCATCTTGGAGGCAAAATGACTTCTGAGCTTAGTATCTAGATGTTTTCCCAGGAAGCAGGTCAGACAGCCTCCTGGAATTTCTTTGAATATGTCACATCACAATCAGACAATTTCAAGATTTTTATCTATTTTAAAAAAACCCTCTCCTTGTAGTTTGGAGTCTTACTGTCAGGGACACCCCAAATTCCTCTCTTCTCTCTCTCACTCCATGGGTCCGAAAGATGCAAAAACCTGCTTCCCCCCCTGCCTTGCAGGTTTGAAGTGGGACAGCAAAAGGTCCTTTTCTGCACATGGGCTGACCCGTGTGGAAGCCTGCGCTGAAATCAGGCTGTTTGGCTGTGGTTTTGCACTCAGTATAAATGGTAAATGAACACTTTGTCTAGAAAAAAGATAAATAGAGCAAGAGATCCTGCGTTGAGGGTTCCTGTCTTGACAGTTCCCATCTTGAGAGTCCCTTGCCACTGTGAAGGACAAGTTCCTGCTGTGATTGGACTGTCCCCACTTTTGAATGCCTCCTTCCTTTTGTACGGCTCTTGATTTTATCCTGTCCCTGCTTTTGCATAGTTATCCCCACCTTTGCACCCTCTGTGAAAACTGGTAGACTTGGCAAGCCTTGGATCCTTTGAGAGATAGAATTGTTGGCATCTGGACTGCCCCCACTCAG
Organism: Tricholaema leucomelas; assembly: GCA_013400475.1. NCBI lineage: Eukaryota > Metazoa > Chordata > Aves > Piciformes > Lybiidae > Tricholaema lacrymosa > Tricholaema leucomelas. The sequence continues at coordinate 27,006 of WAAF01005868.1, forward strand.
ACCCTATCAATGGCCAACTTCCTGGTTGCCTCTTGGACTGGGGAACCCTAGCAGTTTTGGCTCTCTCCTGCCTCTTTGAGGGCAGCATCGTCCGCGACCGTCCTACTCAGGAAGAAGTGCTCGAGACATTTCTGAGTTTGGCAGCTCTGCAACTCACCTAAGGGCTTCTGCATCTTGGATCTCTATTATTGGATATTGTCTGCAGCAATAGGCTGCTCCTGCAGAGGAATCCAGTAAGGGATCATTGCCGAATGCCTATCTCACCTCTGTGAGTAAGCTTTTTGCTTGATCTTCTGCTCAGCCTGATAGATAGTGGGGTAAAGCTGTGTTTATAGCTTAGCCTTTTCCATTTCCTGACTTACTAAATATCTAAATTTATCTATAATATCCTTTTTTTGGAAGATAGTCCTGATTGAACTGAATCTGTTAATAAACTAAACTATTTTTTGTATATAGTTTCAGAGACAGGGTTCCAGGAAAATAAAATAATTATAGTTTTTATAATTCCTGACTCTGCCACATTAATTCCCTGCCTCCACAACACTTACTTTCCTAGACATTTTGAAGTACCTCATTCTCCCCTCCTCCCCTTCCAACAAAAGATTAAAAAAAAAAGACTGATTTTTGTGTTGTCTTATTTTACTCATAGCTGAAACTGTTGTGAGATAGGTATTTTCTATGTGGTTTTCCTCACATGACAGGTAGATTCATTTTCTCTCAAGTTCTTAGAGAAGACATGCTGTGGGGATTTCTATAAATGTCAAATATAAATGAGAAATAATTTTTAATAAGTTTCCTATGTATGATGGTTTGGGTGTTCCCCATCCCCCCACACTTTGGAAATCACCCAGACTAGACTCAGCCGGCTCTAGAAATTTGAATGAAGCTTATATTTGCAGCTTAGCAGAATATACAAATAGATATTTACAGTATATGTACTTATATACAGAAATATATATGGTAAAAGGTAATACAAAAACACAACAGCCCTCCCAGAAACCTGAGTCCCCAGGAAGGCNCATCTTGGATCTCTATTATTGGATATTGTCTGCAGCAATAGGCTGCTCCTGCAGAGGAATCCAGTAAGGGATCATTGCCGAATGCCTATCTCACCTCTGTGAGTAAGCTTTTTGCTTGATCTTCTGCTCAGCCTGATAGATAGTGGGGTAAAGCTGTGTTTATAGCTTAGCCTTTTCCATTTCCTGACTTACTAAATATCTAAATTTATCTATAATATCCTTTTTTTGGAAGATAGTCCTGATTGAACTGAATCTGTTAATAAACTAAACTATTTTTTGTATATAGTTTCAGAGACAGGGTTCCAGGAAAATAAAATAATTATAGTTTTTATAATTCCTGACTCTGCCACATTAATTCCCTGCCTCCACAACACTTTCTTTCCTAGACATTTTGAAGTACCTCATTCTCCCCTCCGCCCCTTCCAACAAAAGATTAAAAAAAAAAGACTGATTTTTGTGTTGTCTTATTTTACTCATAGCTGAAACTGTTGTGAGATAGGTATTTTCTATGTGGTTTTCCTCACATGACAGGTAGATTCATTTTCTCTCAAGTTCTTAGAGAAGACATGCTGTGGGGATTTCTATAAATGTCAAATATAAATGAGAAATAATTTTTAATAAGTTTCCTATGTATGATGGTTTGGGTGTTCCCCATCCCCCCACACTTTGGAAATCACCCAGACTAGACTCAGCCGGCTCTAGAAATTTGAATGAAGCTTATATTTGCAGCTTAGCAGAATATACAAATAGATATTTACAGTATATGTACTTATATACAGAAATATATATGGTAAAAGGTAATACAAAAACACAACAGCCCTCCCAGAAACCTGAGTCCCCAGGAAGGCCTCCCAACTGTCCTTCCACCTTCTCCCACCTCTCTCAACCTTACCCCAGTCCCAAGGAAGAATGGAGGTTCAGCCAGGGGGTTAGGAAGCAAAGTGGATTATCAGAGAAACGGCAGAGAGACTAGAGAGAAAAATGTAGCTTAGGCAATGCCCCAAGAAGAAGTGCCTTATCTGTGTTTGGATTCTTGTTCTTATACCTCTCAGCAAGCCTATGAGTGAAGTAGACATCATCCTTGTTTTCCTTTCACAGCCCGTAATCTAATTCTTCTCACCAAAACATTCTAGCTAGCTTCAAACTAGCACACTGTGGTATACTTTACACTGCATACTGTTTTCATGCCTCCATGAAAGTTATGCATGTAGAGGAATAGATTTTGATTGTTTGTTTGTTTGGTTTTTTTTTATTCCTAAATACTGATATGGTGATAGGAATAAGCAATGACTATCCTTGCAGAAGAGATTGGTATAAAGTTAGACAGAGTCTGAAGCCTATCTCTGTGTAGAGTATTACAGAAATATAGCTACAAAAATGGTAGGTAAATAAATTTCATATTTAATGGAATTAAGCTCTACAGAAAAAGAAATCAAAATCATTCAAGTTTGTAATTTGAATATTTTTTTTTCAATAAAGCAAAATCAAAAGAAAGATGAAATCCCTGGTAGATATTGAGTCATATTTCTAGAAGCTCAAAGTATACAATTCACCTTGAAAGAAACAGAATTTGACTTTTTATTTCTCTATAAGTCATTGTCCCTGGTAATAATGATTTTTTAGCAGATTGTGAGTCATAAGATTAATAGAATTAGAATCTTTGTAAAATAAGCCTGTTCTCACTGACAGCTAACGTGTTTTTTTTTTCTCTTTCCTTTGGAGGGTAGTAAACAGAAACAAAGCCTGCAGCAATACAAAGCAAACTAGCACATTAAAGAAGGATTAGCTTCAAGAGGCTATGACAGATGTAAAATGCTTTGCACACATTGCTATGTGATGTTCAGCATATGTTGTCAATTAAAACTTGCTTAAGAAATATTTAACAAGGGAAAGCTAACATAGCTCTAGTTTGTAAGAATATATTGAACTTATGCATCACTGCTCCTCATTTTATTTTTTATTCAGTTTTTGCTGTGAGATGAGGAGAACCTTGTGTAACATGACTCTTAAGTAGTTTATGATTTAAAGTAGCACTTTAATTCAATGTGTTAGAAAAGGGCATTTGTCTCATCTTTCAGTAGGATGATAACAGGATAATTTAGCAGACAGAAGACTGGCTATACTGGTTAAAATCAGTTTTCTGAAGTAAAGAGTAATTCACTACATTTGTAAGAAAAAAAAAGGACGTTTAACTTCATCCAAGACATCATGAACTTTGGCACTCTGTTTATCTAAATTTTGCTAAGGCAAATTGCTGGGATACCTGCCTAGTAAACCTCTAGGCACATTACACAAGCTGCTAGGTTAAACTGTTATTTTATTTTCTCCCTGATCTGCTACACCTGAATCTTTCCTTGTGCAAGACATCTGCCATCCTTTTCTAAGGGTGTGAGGGTTTTGTACTGTATTCACCGTCCCTGGAGGTGTTTAAAAGGAGAGTGGATATGGCGCTTGAGGCTGTGGTCTAGTGATTAAGGATGCTGGAATGAAAGTTGGACTGGATGATCCTGGTGGTCCTTTCCAACCATAGTGATTCCTAGTGATTGGATGTGCTGAGGGATTTGGTTTAGTCAAGGACTTGTCAGTGTGAAACTAACGATTGGACTCGATGAGCTTGAAGGTCTTTTCCAATCTAAGAAATTCTGTGATTCTGTGATTCAGTCATTAAATAGTTACTAAATTCTATTCCCCATCTTCACTGCAAAATACAGGTGCCTTGCTGCACAACTGCACTGCGAAGCCTCCACTTAAGAAGAAAGCAAAATTCTCTTCACAATATCTGTGCTCCTAATGTTAGGAAATTTCTGAAAGCGTCTTTCCTGTTCCTGTGACCATAGATAACAAGATTGTTTCCCTGGAGAAAACAGAGATTACTGTCATGGATAAAAAACGTGTCCATGGAATATATGAGAAGTCCAAAGCCTCCACTTAAGAAGAAAGCAAAATTCTCTTCACAATATCTGTGCTCCTAATGTTAGGAAATTTCTGAAAGCGTCTTTCCTGTTCCTGTGACCATAGATGACAAGATTGTTTCCCCGGAGAAAACAGAGATTACTGTCATGGATGAAAAATGTGTCCATGGAGTATATGAGAAGTCTTTTTAGAAGAAGAGGGACTAAAGAAATGTGTGGAAAAAAACCAATAAGAAGTCCACAGAGATTTTGCAGTATCTAGCCATAACCAATGCCTCATGAAGATATTCCCTGAATTAATTAAAGTCTGTAGTTCCACTGGTAATAGCATTGCTGTCTTGAATCTTCTCTGATGGGATTCTGTTTCTGAGCAGAGAGCATAATGTTTAAAAATAAAAATTACAGTATTTATTCCAAGATTCTTTGTACTTCTTAAACACATATTGTAAGCTGCTGAATACATCAGCTGCCAACCAAATGTCAGATCAACTCCTACTTCCCTTTAAAATAAGATATAAAAGTGGTCAAGAGGTATTCAGAGAACTGTGAACTGTATGTGTCCTCAAAATGTGGTGTTGATGTGGAAATGCACCCTGAATTACTGTGGTGCTAGATATTATATAGACAAAGCTCATGAGAGGCCTGGAACACAGCCTTGTGAGGAGAGGCTGAGGGAGCTGGGGGTGTTTAGCTCATTGCTGTCTACAACTACCTGAAGGGAGGCTGTAGCCAGGTGGAGGTTGGTCTCTTCTGCCAGGCAACCAGCAGCAGAACAAAGGGACACAGTCTCAAGTTGTGCCAGGGGAGGTCTAGGCTGGATGTTAGGAGGAAGTTCTTGCCAGAGAGAGTGACTGCCATTGGAATGGGCTGCCCAGGGAGGTGGTAGAGTTGCTGTCCCTGGAGGTGTTCAGGAGAAGCCTGGCTGAGGCACTTAGTGCCATGGTCCAGTTGATTGGCCAGGGCTGGGTGCTAGGTTGGACTGCATAATCTTGGAGGTCTCTTCCAACCACGTTGATTCTACGATTATATGATTCTGTGATCCTCTTCTCCTCCCTACCTTTCCTCTCTTCAATTCTCTCTGGGATGAGTGCACACACCTACTTATCTCATAGTTTGTGTGTGGGGGAGATTGCTTCTAGATGGCAGGGAATTTTGAGCTGTGTCATGAGGCCTGCTGATCTTAGAGGTCTCTTCCAACCTGGTTGATTCTATGATTTGACTGTAAATTTAACTGTTAACTAAGAAAATTTGAAATATATACTAAACTATTATATGTTACATTGAAGAAACAGTACAGAACAGACAGACTTCTGCCTCACTAAGAGGGAAAAAAACAGATGGAGGAACTACTGAGTAACTACCTTTGTTCTTGATCCTTATTTTTGTTCTTGATCTTTATTTTTGTCCCTGCTCCTTTTTTGAATAAGAGCTATGAGATTATAAGGATAAATAAAAAAAGTGATAAATTTATTGCATTGTTCCCAAGGACAGGTAGATTATGTTGTACAATCCAGTTTAAATGACAAACTAAAAGAAAGAATACACAAAGCATATCATCTCTAGTTTTGATCAAAACTATAATTAAAGTTTTTGAACAGTGTAACATCATTGGAAGTTTATTATTATTCAAATATACCAGACAAGTACTTTAGCAATGGGAGGAGTTTTTTGTTTGCCGTATGTTCTGTGGAGATAATTTCGTGTATTTGAAGCGTGATATTGCAAGCCAAAGCTTTGTTAGTTGCTTAGATACACTTTTCAGTATTGTTTGGTTAAGTATAACCTACATATTCACAAGGAGTAATGAAAGATAGGTTGGTTTGAAACTCGCACAACATGGTAGCTTATTAAGGGAAGAGATAAGAAAACTTAGGAAATTGTATTAAGTGTTTTAAACCTTTCTTCTTCTCCACACAGGCTTTGCCTAAGGCATCATTACTAGGACAGGTAGGCTATTGTGAGATTTATCACTTATGTGCAGAGCTTGAATTGACATTCACACAAAGAAATGGAAAATGCATTAGCCAGCCTAATTCTGGTTAGTGAAGTTGTGTCCTTGTCAAAGTAATTTAAACTGATTTTCTATATTGAAGTTTAATATGAGAGATAGCTATTTCATTTATAAGGAGTAAAGGATCTTCAATATTCTTAAACAGCAAGAAAGGGCAACGCTTGGTGGGGTTTTGCACCTGGTTATTTTGTTCAGTAGGGTCTCTTAATTTTTCTTACTGAATTAAATGAAGTTTAGCAATGGTAATTTTCAAACTAACAAACTCTCCTGTCTATATATGTAGGTAAAGTTATTACATGTATTAAAACCATTCCATAATATGACATGATTTCAGTTTGTTTTTTTTTTTTAGGTGCCAGTTATTTGTATTTATTTGCATTCATTTAGTCTTATGGTCAAATTAGGTTTGGTTACTTTTTGTATGTTGTGGGGTTTTTTAATACAAAATTGATGTTAGAAGGTTTATTATGCTTTGCTGCAAACACCTGTGTAAAGATTAACTAATAAACACGTTAGCATTTATATTTGTTTCATGGGATTATTATCAGGATGTGTTAGAACAGTTTTGTGCCTGATTAAAATGTTGACTAGCTACTGAAGCAAAGTGCTTATGAGGCTGGTCAATTGGTATTCGATTTTGTGTGTGGCTTTGCAAATATGAGAACTAATAGTAAGTGGAATAGGTTTGCTGACTTCATCGAAGCCTTCACCTCAGCAATGACAATTAATATTAGCTCTGAATTTGAACCACATACACAGATATTTCTAAGTCATTGCATCTTTTCCAGGTTTTCCTAGTTTACAGTAATCTATTCTGTCGTAAAATACAAAGATCTGATTATCAGTATCATTCAATCAATTTTGTGTACATCAGAAACATGACCAGTTGTGCATCATAGCAGTTTTCTCCCAAAGACATCTGTTTATATCCTCATTTCTTGCACTCACATAGCTACAATTTTGATTATTTGATCATATCTCTATTAAAAGTGCTGACTAGAAAGATGTGGAGAGACACAGACCTTTAATTATTAGCTAATTCCTATAGACAACAATTGTGCAAGTCCTTTCCCTTTTCTACCTACTGTTTAGTAGTCAGGGAATTTGTGTGCTGTGGTGGTAAACTGCCTTGGGTATCCGTATTAACTTGTGTCAGTATTAGCACCTCGCTACAGAGCAATTTTGTCATTAGAGCAGTTGGAGTGTACATATATCCTTAACATATCTCTGTAGAGTTGACTTCCCACAGGGAAGGACTTGTAGAAAGCAGGCTGCTTTCATCAGTCTAACAATAGTTAATTGTATTGGGTTTTGCCTTAATGTCTGGCCTACATAGGTTGAAAACTTCTGGATAATATTTGCTTTTGATGTGGACTGCTTCTGTGGAAACAGTCACATTCTCTCTATCCCATTAGTCTGCAATATGCATATCATTTTCCTTAAACTCTGATTATCAGAAAGCAGTCTTAGCAGGCAGAGGTATGGGAGGAGTGGATAAGTTAGACTTTACAAGAAATTTATCTTCTCCTTGTGCTTCCTCCATGTAGGTCTCACGGTAGAGGCTGTCATGTGAAACTAAGCTGCTTGTGCTGTGCTTCGAATTTTCAATATTTTATTGTGAAATCTGAATCAGAGGCTTTTTTCATTTGCCAGTTTAGATAACTAATAGACACTGAAAGTTTACAATGACACAGAGGTGGCAGAACAGGTAGTGACAGCTGAGTTCATACTGAAGAGTTCCCTTATGCAGGATTTGCTGCTGTCAGAGCTATCTGTCTAAACCTGGATGATAAGAACACATTTTTTTTAACCCTTTGGAGAATTTTAATCCAAGTCTTCAACTTGACTTTACTTAATCATATCTCATGTATCCTATGATGGCTGTAGAAAGGCATGAAAAATCCTAATGTGCAATGGCCCAAAAATGCAAAAATCAGACTCTAATAAAAATATGCCTCTAGTTTCTGTACACACAAGAGTAAATTCCAGAATGTGATCAGCTGGAAAATATCTAACATGAAAAGTTGTCTAGAATGGAAATAATAAAACTAGAGAGTTAGCCTTATTTGCTTAGTTTCTGTCATTTGGAAAGTTTCTCTTTTTTGCTTTTTTTTCCTTTTACAGACAGGATCTTTAAAATATGTCTCCTGCTTGCTTTAAATTTTGCATTATTTTGTTGGTTATTACCAATTTCAGATTTTTTAGAAAATATAGAAATTAGAACATAGAAATATAGAAATTAGAATGTAGAAATAGGAACGTTAGAAAAATATATTGATAAAAAAATTAATGAATTAGAATCATAGAATCACAGGATCAGTCAGGGTTGGAAAGGACCACAAGGATCATCTAGTTGCAACCCCCCTGCCATGGGCAGGGACACCCTACTCTAGATCAGGCTGGCCACAGCCTCATCCAGCCTGGCCTTAAACACCTCCAGAGATGGGGCCTCAACCACCTCTCTGGGCAACCCATTCCAGGCTCTCACCACTCTCACGCTGAACAATTTCCTCCTCACATCCAGCCTGAACCTACACATCTCCAGCTTCGCTCCATTCCCCCTGGTCCTGTCACGCACTGATATCCTAAAAAGTCCTTCCCCAACATTTTTGTAGGGCCCCTTTGTCAGGTATAGTAATGATAATATCAATACACTGAAACACAAGTTGTGGGCTTGAGGGCAGGCTAGGGGAAATGTAAGTGCCTCTGAAAGAAAACAAGAGGCCTCTAGTCTAAACTAATTGGTTTATGGCCTTCACAGCCTGGTACCACCTGGAGGCTGTTTTCTCACTGTCTGCTTAGAATTAAGTTGAAGATAGTGTAGCTTTGCTAGAGAAAATGTTGTTGTGCTTTGCTGGAAGATAGGAGATATGTAGCTGATGTATTCTAGTAAGTAGTAAGTAATCCTGATGCGGGTGTGCATAACCAATTAGAATTTGGCACGGTTTTGTAATCCTGTTTTGTAGTCTTTGGTGAAGGATATATAAACCTATGCTTGAGTGAAATAAATTGGAACTTGCTTATATTAAGCTTTCTCCCCATCTCTTATTACCCCTGATACTATGGTATCACAGCCTATGACACCCCTTCAGATACTGAAAGGCCATACAAAGGTCATCTGAGAGCCTCCTCTTCTCCAGACTGAACAGCCCCAAACTCTTTCAGTCTGTCCTCATAGCAGAGCTGCTCCAGCCCTCTGAGCATCCCAGTGGCCCTTCTCTGGACACCCTCCAGCACGTCCACATCCTTCTTGTAATGGGNAGGGGGGCGGGGCAGGGAACACCTAAACTGCCCCACAGCTCTCCAGCCACTCACTCACTGCCCAGCCTGTAGTTGTGCTTGAGATTGCCCCGACCCAGATGCAGGACACTGCACTTGGTCTTCTTGAACCTCTCGGGGTTGGCTTGTGCCCACCTCTTCAGCCTGTCCAGGTCCCTCTGGATGGCATCTATTCCATCCAATTACTATATATTGAATTACTCTGTGTTGAAATAACTGAATTATTACACAATCCTTGAAAGAGAAAATTAATTCAGTTTCTACTTTCAAAACATTCCCTCATTTGTACCCCTAAATTAGTCTGACTGAAGTTTTATGCTGCTAAAGGAAACTACCAGAGAAAATTATTTTTAAAATGGAGAAGCAACTAATATCTTCAGTACCTGAAGACAGGTAACATTCACACAGGTCTTGATCCTGTAATGCACAGTTGTACAGGGAAACAATTTTCAAGGCACACTAGCACAGAGCTCCAGGGAAATCAATGAAGTATTTGACCAGGCACTGGAAATTGCTGCTTAGAACTTCTTGTAGCATTGTGTGATACAGGGAGTTGATGGATTAGTAGCTGTTGTCACTGATGTCAGTGTGTATTTTGATGAACTATAGATGAAGAGCATATCATTTAATCTAACAGAGAGATGAATTGATGGGTTTATCTTGTCATATATTTCATTACAATTTTTCACAGTTTGGCTTTCTTCGCCATGTTTAGGAGATTTACTTTTCACAACAGCATTTATGTTCTTTTCATTTTTTTTGGTAGTCACAGTATTTTTGTTCCAAAGAGAAATTTAATTCAACAAAAGTTGATAATTTCCTATTTCTCATTCAGAAAAAATATTCATTGTGTGAACTTCACAATTGAAAGTTGAATAAACATCTCAGATTTGAAAAATCTTTCATCCTATAAACCAGTTCATAATATTACTCAGATTAGCAATTCCACTGAAGCTAACTACTTTCTCTGTAATATGAAAACCACTGATGTTTTTATCGTTATACGATGTTGTATTGTTTCAACTGTCATGTCAAAAGAGCACCCCTACCCTCTCAGTACAATAACAGAAATAATGTTGAGGGTCAAATTTAAATTAATGTGTAAAAATTTAAAGGGTAAAAGTAACAGCACTTGTAGGTTGAGAAAAGTACAGTTTAGTAGGTAAAGCAAAAGCTGTGCATGCAACAAAAAAAAAGGAGGAAATCATTGTCGGTACCATGGACAGAGGCATTGAGTGTACCCTCAGCAAGTTTGCTGATGATACCAAGCTGTGTGGTGCAGCAGACACACTGTAAGGAATGGATGCCATCCAGAGGGACCTGGACAGGCTGAAGAGGTGGGCACAAGCCAACCTCACCAGGTTCAACAAGAACAAGTGCAGTGTCCCGCATCTGGGTTGAGGCAATCCCAAGCNGGGCCACTGGGATGCTCAGAGGGCTGGAGCAGCTCTGCTATGAGGACAGATGGAGAGTTGGGGCTGTTCAGTCTGGAGAAGAGGAGTCTCTCAGGTGATCTTCATATGGCCTTTCAGTATCTGAAAGGGGCCTACAAAAAAGTTGGGGAAGGACTTTTCAGGCTATCAGGGAGTGACAGGACTAGGGGGAATGGAGCGAAGCTGGAGATGGGTGGGTTCAAGCTGGACGTGAGAAGGAAGTTGTTGAGCATGAGAGTGGTGAGAGCCTGGAATGGGTTGCCCAGGGAGGTGGTTGAGGCCTCATGCCTGGAGGTGTTTAAGGCCAGGCTGGATGAGGCTGTGGTCAGCCTTATCTAGAGTAGGGTGTTCCTGCCCATGGCAAGGGCACTGGGACTAGATGATCCTTGTGGTCCCTTCCAACCCTGACTGCTTCTATGATTCTACAATTCTATGAATTAATTCACCACTTCCCATAGAGAGGCACTTGTTCAGCCTTCTCCAGGAAAGCAGAGTCCATCACAAGTAAGCGTTTTTTGGGAAGATATGCACCACAACTCCAAACATCCTCCACTTCCTTCTCCTTTGCAGCTTTTATTGCTGAGCATGACATCATATGGGATGAGATTTCCCTTTGGTCATTGAGATCATATGTTTCAGCTGTGTCTCCTCCCAGCTTCTTGGGTGCTGCCTGTCTGATCACTGCTGAGGTGACATGATAAGCCGAAAACTTCTTGGTTCTGTGTAAGCACTGCTCAGTAACAATTAGAACATTCCTATGTTATCAGCTGTCCCAGTTTAGAGCCATGAGCTACCCGAGACTGGAAGTCAGAAATGCCACTTACTGCTTTTGAAGGGTAAGAATGAAGATAGTGCACACTGGAAGTTTACAGATGCATGTATGCAAAAGGCAATCAGGTAGAAT